>JANTPZ010008527.1:0-11192 GCA_025593235.1 Vachellia pachyceras
ATCACTGATTTCCAGTCACAATCTGGAGCACGAATTCAATTGTCTCGCAATCAGGAATTTTTTCCTGGAACTACAGATAGGATTATTATGGTATCTGGTGCAATAAATGAAATTCTGAAAGCTGTGGAACTTATTCTTTCTAAGTTGATGAGTGAGGTAACCACTGTTAAAACCACCGCTATGTAGATTTAATTACTAATGGGGTGAAATATGTCTTATGTGCTTCTGAAATTTACTTGGCTTCTGTGATTAGCTTCATAGTGAGGATGACAATGATGCTGAACCAAAAACAAAGGTGCGACTCATTGTTCCAAATAGCTCTTGTGGAGGAATAATTGGCAAGGGAGGTTCTACCATTAGGTATGATTACTTTTGTGGTATGATTACTTTTCTTAGTCAATATTAGGTATAAAAGCCTTTTATTTTTCCTTGTTTACAAATTAATTACTGATGGAATAAGTAATTTCTGGTGCCTATGGATCTTGATATTTTGTTCTGAGAATATTTCTTAAAGAATGGTGAGTTCTTTTCAATTTTGTTTTAGGGTTGTTTAGTGAATTTTACCAACCTCTCATAACAGCAGGCCCTCCTGGTGGTATCAGGATTCTTTTTGCAATAGCTGAAGTCCGCCTTAAAAAATGTTCATCTATCACCTTTTCCTTCCCACGTTAACCCCACCTTCTTTGTCATTAAGGGACCATCCAGTACTTTAAGTTTAGTGATCCTTTCTAAATGTATTAACATCACTCAGAATGGGATAAAAATTTACCTTATCTCTATCTTTTTCTTTGAGCAGGTCGTTTATTGAAGATTCTCATGCTAGCATCAAGATATCTCCTCAAGATAATAATTACTACGGACTGAATGATAGGCTAGTGACGTTGGCTGGAACTCTGGATGAACAGATGCATGCAATTGATCTAATTGTTTCTAAGCTTGCTGAAGATCCACAGTATTTGCAGTCCATGAACACTCCATTTTCATATCCAGGTTTGTCAGTGATGAGACCCAGGTCTAGGTGCTCATCAGTCTCTCCTACTCTCTCTATTAAGCAAGCATCTCATTTAATGGATGAAAATAAAAGCCAAAAGAAGGGAGAATCTCCAATCTCAAGATAAATTCTGATTTATTCAATTCATCGGTTTTCCAATCTGGAATACCACTTAGGATATTTATAGAAGAAAAGATGCAACTAACTAATTCCTTCCATTATCCCACTAACTTGTAACTGCATAACTGACTCTCTACATTAACCCATGATCTCCTACTTTCTTGCTAACACACTTAACAATAATACTAATTAATTAAATTAAAACAGACTCAATAAATAAATAACTAACAGACTCAACTACTCCTAAGTGGATGGTTTAGGAATCTATCATTACACCCTCCCTTGAAAACCGCCTTGCCCTCAAGGTGGTATATGGTTTCCAGTTGCAGATTTTAGGGTCCTGTGTTTGATATCCAAATGGCGCAAACTGGGCTGGGAACGAAGTGGGCTTGGGTTGCACGATCACACCTTTGGGCGACGAGGCGGAAGAGCACGACTTGCACGAACTAGGCGGGCACTGAGCAACTGGGACAGCACGAACTGAACGGACTGGGCAAAGCTTGCGGCGACTTAGATTCAAGGGCAAGACTGGAGGCTCTGTGAACGGTTCTTGGGACTGGCAGCGGAGCACGAGTGACGGAGGGGCAGGTTTCATCGCAGCTCGTCGTGGCGTTGGGTCATCGTGTAAAGCAGAATGGCTCGTGGCATCTGGGGCTTGGGACGGAACTTCGAAAGGAGCAGATGGGTTCGAACAGTGGATGAGCACGGCACTGAGACCGAGTCGAGCTCCCAGGATTCTGATGGGATTGAGCTCTGACTGAGGTTGTGATCGAGACTGAGCGTACGACTGACCGAGATGGAGCTGACGACGAGCGACGTGCTTGGACCAAGAAGCGGCATTGACGGCGAAGGGGACTGGAACGGTACGAACAGAACGGACGGCGCAGCCTTCGGTGACCAGCGACTGGACGAACTTTTGTTGCACGGGCTGGACAGACGCGCGACGTGAACTGGTGATGGACGATGTCAGTGGGCAACGAGGGTAGCGGCGACGTGAGCAGGCGGACAACGAGATTGGGTGGAGACTGACTTCTTTTTCTTTTTTCTTTTGTATGGAACGAGGGATTGGATATGAGGTGAATTTTGGAGTGGATGGTGCGAAAGAGATGTTAATGGATCGAAGGCTCTGATACCAAATGATGAGACCCTGGATCTAGGTGCTGATCAGTCTCTCCTACTCTCTCTATTAAGCAAGCATCTCACTTAATGGATGAGAATAAAAGCCAAAAGTAAAGGAGGATCTCCAATCTCAAGATAAATTCTGATTCATTCAATTCATCGGTGTTCCAATCTGGAATACAACTTAGGATATTTATAGAAGAAAAGATGCAACTAACTAATTCCTTCCATTATTCCTCTAACTCATAACTGCATAATTGACTCTCTACACTAACCCATGATCTCCTACTTTCTTGCTAACACACTTAACAATAATACTAATTAATTAAATTAAAACAGACTCAATAAATAAATAACTAACAGACTCAACTACTCCTAAGCGGATGGTTTAGGACTCTATCAGTCAGCCTCATTTATGTTTGTGATTCTAAATAGCTAATGATAAGCTGAGCTTAACTCATATGCGTAACTGCAACCTGATGGAATTTGAGGGGGGCATAAGTAATTTTATGTGGACTTAAGTATAAACTGCTGTTTTTAAAGGGAGATGCTTAATTTTGCCAAAAATTTTGCATGAGAACCTGGACCTGTGTAACAAAGTTTTTCCTCATTTTTTTCTTTGTCAATTCCATTCTGTGCACTTGATAATTCTTCTGCTCTGAAGGTGAAGTGTTGCTAAGTTTCTGTTGCCCTGAATGTCATATTCAAGAAGGCTATGAATGATTACTGCAACAAGCGGCTTCCCTTGTAACATCAAATATAAGGAAACACAACTTGGCCTATAGGTTACAGACACAGCCTGATTCATTCATTGTTTTTTAGGCTATTATAAGCTGATTCCATGCACTTTTGCTCTAAAGACAAGTAAATGTTAAAAGCAATAACAACAACAAAGCCTTGGTCTACTAGGTGGGGTCGACTACATGGATCAAACGACACCATTGTACTCTATCGTAAACCATATCCCTGGATATATTATTAACCGATAGATCTTTTTGTAACCTCATTGAGAATGCGCAGGACAAGTGAATGTTAAATATTTTACCAAAAAAAATTAAATATTTAAATTAAAAGACAATGATGCTGTAGGAAGATTGTGATTGCACATTCAACGAAAAAGATTAAAATTTAAGCTCCACTACCATATGCATCTTGAATTTTATAATTATTGCACTTGCATTATAATTACACTTTTTGCAGGCAGTAATGAGATCCATAAGTAATAAGTTTTAAGATTCATAAATCATACTCTCACCTATTAGGGAGAGGGTTTGATCCTGGGAGAGGTCACTTTGTGGAGGTAAATCTCTAAAGTGATTCCAGCCACGGCGCTTGGGGAGGTATCTCCACAGTTAAGTGAAGCTGGGTGTCCTACCTGTCGTGTACGGGGGTAGATTGAGATTGGCCCCAGTGGCTCATGAGTAGTACTGGTAGGCCCAACCCGCCAGCCCGCCACCCTCAACTCACTGGCCCGCCTAACCCCTTTTTTTTGAAAAAAATATATTTTTTATGTATTTTTTTACATTTTTTTCATCCTAATATTTTTTTACAAAGGAAAAAGTAATATTAAACTCTATTTTTAGGAAATTATTGAACACTTATTCATAGAATTTGAAAGAGAATATCATAAATATGTAATCTTATAGAAAAAAAATTGGGTAAAAAAAGGAAAAAGAATTTATTTTTTATTTTTAGGTGTTGCTCATGAGTTAGGTGCCCTACCCTTGGATCGTGGGTGAGTCCAACCCCTTTCCTAAAATTTTTTCACCCAAAAAAAAAGATTCATAGATCATACTATTGCTTTAGTTTTGATCTTTACTGTCATTGTTGTATCTCCATGTACGGTGATTATATATTGTTTGGGTCTAAGTTGGTGTTTTGGCAATTGACTTGCGGTTTTCTTTTGTGCTTGCTATAACCTAATTTTTAACTTATCCAGGCTCTTAGGTATGCATTTCAGGTGGCTTTTTAGTTTGAGTCAGGCATAAATTGCGGTGTTCTTAATCCTCAAGTTTTGTCAGGCCCTTCATAGTTTGTTCATGCATTGCCGATTAACAATGAAAGAAGGCTTCTAACAGATTAACATAACCAAATATGATAATGAAATGATGAAATCAAGATTCGATTAGCAATCTTATTATGTCTACTCGATTTGTTTTGTGAGGAATTATTATCATAAATTTATCATTCAATATATTTTTCTTAACTTGAATTTCAGGTGTTGTCTTCTCTGGTTATCAAGGTGTTCCCTATACATATATGGTTCCTCCTGTTGCAACATCACCCTACAATGGAATTAACTATAGGCAAAATGGTTCTGGAGCAAAAGTCCAAAATAGCAAGGTTAGTAATTTTTCCTGATGTTGTAAGTTGCCTAGTCAGACAGAACAAAAATGACATCAGATTTCTTATATCTTATTTTGGAGGCTGAGCATGATGCATCTTGAGAGAGTGCATACTTGGATGAAGATCTTTTTGCCATCCTGACATTAGTTTCCTTTCTCCACCTATCAATCCTTTGAACTGTGTGTTCCTAGCTGGGGCCATTTTTTCATGTTCTTAAAATGAATGAAACGAGAATATTTCAAACCTTGTGGCATCTGATGTCATTTAAGGAATTCCCATTTATCAATCATAAGTCACTAGTAGGGCGTTATACTATTTTAGGTCCTCGTGTTTTTCCTGTGTTTCCATAAAGTAAGCTCTTTTGGTGTTTTATTCAACTCTGACATTACATTGAATTGCAATAGTAGTCAGTGAAATGGAATGCCCATTTGCATTTTGGGTAAAAATACATGTCAATCTTTGATAATTGTGAATACAAGTGGCTGCTTATTCTGTGGAATATAGTTGTGTGGATGGTAATAAGCTTGGATAGGTAGGAGTTTCTAGGGGGCATTAAACCTGGGAAATCTTTGCATGACATGCAAGGGAAATAGGAAGTATGAAGGTTATGACCGAACGTTGTTCATTGAATGGAACTTATAAAGTAAAAATGTCTTGCCTATAGAGCTTATTTGGACCTATCAAAACGACGAATAGACAAACTGGGAACCTACTTCAGGTAGGTCAAATTATGGTGTAAGTCGCAACTGAAAACACTATTGCGTCAGTAGATCCAACTGATACCCTGCATTTTGCTGCTGATGGATTTTGACCAAAATCAGAAAAAAAGTATAAAAAAAGGCTATCCAGGTCCATTTAGTATGGGTTGACTTCCCTATAAGTTGAACTGTTCAATGCAATCACATCATAAAACTTCGATAAGGGTGGCTGGTTTGCTTGAATATGCATCTCTCTGAAATTATACTAGTTGCAAATATAACCAGCGTTATTTCACTTGCTGTTTGTGTTCTAACGAACATGAATTTCATTTACAAAATAAACAAAATCAATTGAGCTTCATGCCTTAGGGGCTGTTTACCACATCCACACATGCTTTGTGTATGTATTTAATTCTTATTACGTTTTTTTATCTTTTTTATATTTTTTAAATTCTGTTTTTTTTTGTCAAAGAATTTTTTTTTTAAATTCTTATGACAAGAGATCAAACACACCCTCGTGTATGAAAGAGTAAAACGCTTAACCTCCTTATGTTTCTATAAAGATGGTGAATTGCTTGTTTGTTTGAACTGATAGATGATCATGCATTGTTTGCCAGGAGGAGCGGAACAGCTCACTGACTATTGGTGTTGCAGATGCGCATATAGGGTTGGTTGTTGGTCGTGGGGGAAGGAACATAATTGAAATTTGTCAGGTTTTCCAAATGGTTGATAGATTTACTGTGTTCAATATGATAACTCATATAACGCACTAAATTAGACTAATTTTGTTTTTCAGATTAGTGGGGCAAGGATAAAGATATCAGATAGAGGTGATTTTATGACCGGAACAACTGAGAGGTATTAAAATGAGCTTGGTTTCTCACGATTTAGTATCCTCATACTATGTGGGGAAGTGCTTTTGTTATTGATTGGATGACCCCAACAGGCTTGGAGCCTCTAATTTGTTTGTCTCTAATGCTCTCGAATGCCTTTTGTTATACCCTAACTTTCCAAATGTTTTTTATCATTAGATTCTACATAAAATTAGTGACATTTTGATATCTTATTTGCACAAAATGAAACATCATTGAATTTTTAACGATTTTTTAAAAAAAATGAGCAAAATGTTTCATTTCATACCGTAATATATCAAAATGCACTCATTTTATATAGAATCTAATTATTAAAAGAAAACAAAAATATTTGGGAGGTTGGGTATCACAAAGGGTATTAGAGGGAAGCATATTAAAGGCCCCAAACCCTACACGTTAGGCTTTTTGACATGATTTTTCTTCATGCTTGTCATGCAGGAAAGTTACCATAACGGGATCCCAGAGGGCAATACGCACAGCTGAAGCTATGATAATGCAGAAAGTTGCTTATGCCGCTGAGAAGGCCACAGAGTAGGAGGCACATGCACTTCTAGTGGACCTGCTTGGTAATTGCTTATACAGTTGCTGTTTTCTTAGGTTTATTCACATAAACCATTTAGATGATTAGTTGAGATCTGAATATTGTAGTTTGACAGGGAGCAAGATTTTTGTTGTTAATTTTAAGGTAGTCCTGTAGCGAGAAAACACTGCCTGATAAATCAATTGGGAGGGACACTGATGCTTTTAATCAATGTGTAGTAACTAGAAGCATATTCTTTTTGTCGCCATGTTGTAAGTCAACAACTAATTTAATTTCCTGGCCTTGAGATAGAATTTGAGCATTCCTGCTGCTTGTTAATTGTTTAGGAATTCTAGTGTTCACTTGTGATAATATCCCACTTGAATCTTGTTTCGCCTAAACTGTCCCCCCCCCCCAAAAAAAAGAGAAGTGTACCATATTATTCTTAAACTCTGCTCACTTTTTCTAATTGGGCAAACACCAACAGTTTGAGATTATGAATGAGATTAAACCCACAATTTTCCATTAACAAGAAAACTTCCATACAGCTAGGCTATAAATCCAATTCAAGCAAGATGTCAGTTGCATGCGGAAGAATAAGCCCTTTCGGTCATGCATTATTGTCAAATGTTAATGATGTTTGGTTCAACTTTTAAATTGCTACGTTTATTATAGTGTCATGAAAGAACTAATCTTGCATAGGTTCCGTTTCAATTGAAATATAAAAAGTTTGTGAAAATTTTCTCTTTGCAAAATTTATTTTGTATAGATACCTGGGATTTGTTTAAGGATTCAGGCGTCATCTTTAGAAGGTGCAAATCTTTTTTAACCATGTAAAATCTATTTTTAACTGGCTACAGAACCAAGACATTTGTATGTTACACACAAATGAAAAGAGTGAACACTTTTTTTTATTTAAAGGGGCAGGCACTAACATCATGAGGTTACAATGGTGGGATCAAATCCGTGATCTCTCATTTAGGTGATTCCATACCACTAAGTTACAAGGTCTTGGGTTAGAGTGAACACTATGAACATGAGGTGTATCTTTGATCAGTAAATTTTGTAATCAGTGATTTTTAATTGTTTTCCCTTAAAATTTTTAATAACCAATATATAAAATGTTAAATCCTAGTAAGATCCATTCTTTCTGGTTCCTCTTTTTTTAGAAAAAAAAGTTCACGGTAAAGGAATTGTGTAGAGATAAAATCAAGGTCCATTAAGAATCAAATTATTTTTGCATCCTCAAACTACATAATACATACATATACACCAGCAGCACCATATTTTTTAATTCGCTTGTATCATGGGACTGTATTTTTAAGTTCATATATATATATATATATCTGTATATATCACAATGAGAGAAAGTACATAACATTCCCTTATTAGCTTATGTAACAATTATTACTATTATTGTGCATACACATGCAATCCACGGATGCGCCATCTCTGGAGAATTGCGATGTGAGATAATATTATTAACGAATCAAGAGACCTTCAACACTAATGTCTGCACTTGCTGTATGCACCACCACCACTACCACCACCACAATCTGTTGCCTCTAATCTTCACACGCACGTCCTTCATTATCAGTAAATCCACTACCCCAATAAATCCTCCAAGATAAAGTGATGGGGTATATCCAAAATACCAGATGCTTTGCGGGAAAAAAAAAACCAGCAACTCCACTCACCATGTTCTTATCCCCACAAAACCGACTCACCTTCGCTTTCACTGTTCGACTGCCCACCGCGGCGATTGTCGACGGTGATGTCGAAGAAACCTCCATAAAAGCAAGGAGGAGCAGCATCAGATTAAGCCAGACCTGTGTGTGTGTGTGTTATTGTACAATTATGACATATACAAGCGTCAAATTTGAGTCACTGGCTGAGAGATGTATAAGTAACAAGCCAAATAACATCATGTTTTGAAGTTGGCTACCGGCTGAGAGATGGAGCTGGTTAATTTTTTGATGTAATTTTTCCCTTAAATTATTTTTTGATTTAATTTTTTTATCACTCATCTTCCTTATCTTTAATGTTCACAGGGCGAAATTGCCACTCATTTAATTTTTTTTATCACTCATCTATCATTTTCTACATCACAAAATAATAGGATACTGGAAGAACCATAAAACAGGGTGTTGGTGGCATATGAAAATATTTCAGGTTGCTAATCACATCATAGTAAATACAAGTGTGTGTGTGTGTGTGTTAAAGCTACCACGAGCTGTTCAAAATGCAACATTGATGATATGAGCATTCTTTTTAATAAGGACGAAAGGAATAATAGACGTCCAGATTTGAAACTACGACAAATAATATTCATCTATTAATTAAAAGTTTGTTTATATCTACCGTAAAAAAAGATTAGTAATTAATAACTTGTTAATAAGGCAAGTAGAGCCAAACGGTCAATAGTCTATAACTGGAGAAATTGCTACATGTGTGTGGGTATTATAAAGTGATATTTTCTATTTTTCTAAGTAGATAATTAAATTGAAAGGGACAAAAAAGAAAGTGATGATAACACATAAGTGTTAGGGAGAATGACCATAAAAATATGGAAATTGTAAAATTCCAAATCAGGTTTGGTACATATTCTTGACAAGCAATTCACGACCCTTTTTATTGAAAAACGCTTTATTTAAAAGTTTGCAATTTTCAGGTTTTTTTAGTCATTCTTCATGAGTATGATCAATATATATATATATTACTCCCCCCATATATTTATAAAGTTTTATGTTATATATACACTTTTCAATTCAATATCCCTTATAAATAAATCCTGATCCTTTTATTTTATATCATCTAAGCATACACACAAACATGTCAATGCTACACTCTAACTTAAGAACTCATCTAAAACATAACCAAATCATGACTGTGGCCCTAACACCAGTATATATATGCATGTAAAATAAACAACTGTAGAAGCTAAATAATTTAATTTAATTATGAAAATTATTGTTCATGTTGCTGGTCCAAAATTCACAATAGTTGGTACATCATGCTTCAAGATATTATTTGCTTAAATATAATTATAATCAACAGTGAGTATATATATATATATATATAGTCGTTGGTCTATCAAAATGAAGCTGCTATAACATCACACTCCCACTGCTATCCAACTTTTCTCACTCACCCAAGATTTAGCTTTACAATTGCCTATTTATATAGAAGCTCTTATTTATTGTCATCACTATTCACTAGTACCACAATGCGGCTTAGTTTATATATTTTTGATTCATTTAAAACTTTAAGTCTCTTAACTTTCCCGCACTATAACTTTATCTTTATAGTTTTAATCATAAAATTTTATTTCCTAAAACATATAATGATAAATATTTTATAATGTTCATGAATTAAGATACAATTAGATTAAAATCACATGGGTTGAGTTATACTGAGTTAAAATTTAGAGATTAAATTATGATAACATTGGATCCGTTTGGAAACACAGTAATGGAGAAATGCTTTTACGTATACCTAAAGTAAATATGTGGAAGAGATTATCCCATTTTATGGAAAAACACAGGTGAATGAGCTTTTAACTTTTCCAAACAGAATGACAAATAAGCCCATTATATAAGGATCACAAAATTAATTTTCAAATATATACACACACGTGCGCTCGCTATCATTATACATTGATTGCTTGTAATTAAGAATTTTTACTTGGAATGATTTCGATGAAGAAGCTCATGAGAGATACTTTCAAACTGACCATATATTCTTTTAAAGACAGAGACTGTTGAATGATGTATCCTATATATATATATATATGGGACTCGATTTTATTGTTCCTTTCATCCCAAAACACTTTGAGCTTTTGGATGCGTACTTAAAGATATGGCCATGGCCAGATCCAAGGTCTTGGGGTTTCTGTTCACTGTTCTGGTCATTCTCGATTTGGCTGTCTTTCCCATGTCCTGCAGATCACCCAAATCATCGTGTGGCCATGCTAAGTGCTGCTGTGAAAAAGGAACACCATCGTGTGGCCATGCTAAGTGCTGTGTGAAAAAGGAACACCATCGTGTGTCCATGATAAGTGCTGCTGCGAAAAAGATTTACCATCGTGAGGCCATGATAAGTGCTGCTGTGAAAAAGGATCACCATCTTGTGGCCATGATAAGAGCTGCTGTGAAAAGGAAGGAAGTGTGATGAAGGTGGTAATACAAAGGTGAATGGCTGGCGAAAAGGATAGCGAAGCAAAGGAGGTTCTGAGTGATAACTAATAAGTGAATGGAGCTCAAACAGATGGGCCTGGTCTAGTATATATGCATGTGCGTGTGTGGGTGAATATTTTATGAAATAAAATAAAGTAATATGTGTGTGGTCAAAATAATAAGTTGAAGCCAGTTCACCTTCTAGGTTCATGCAAGTATATATATGCATGTTAAGTGGTAACTTTGATTTGCATATTATATTGTACTCTGCTACTTTATGAAATATTAAACGTACGTACTCATGAATTTACTATTCCCTCAACAATCTTTTCGTTGAAGATAATACTCTTC
>JANTPZ010008528.1:0-10580 GCA_025593235.1 Vachellia pachyceras
TATCTTATAAAATTTACATGCTAGTATTATTTATTTACTGTGGATGGTTGACTTTTTTTCAACCAGAGGATTTTGTAGCCGTTAAGGATGACCCTACTCTAGAAGGAAGGAAATTTTGACCGAACCACTAATCTTCTGGTCATTGTGCATCACTCTTGGACCTCAGACTTCTATGGACAAACCCAGTAAACCCAAGATTTTAATACTGCTTTTAAAACTTGCAAAGAAAGCCATAAATCACACGAATTAAAGAACTACACTTGTCAACAATACCTCTGATAACTTGCTCAAACCTGGCTAATAAGGGTTGATGTTGTCCAATTGTGGTTGTACTTGTTTAAAGGGAAACAAAGAATTGCATGTGAAACCAGGAGAGTTGATTTTAGTAAAAATGGTTATGATTGTTTAAACGGTCCCAAAATCATTAAAAGATTAAGCTTTGAGCTTTCTAAAGTTATTTTCTGTTTGGGATGAATCCTTTTCGAAACTTAACATAAATATTTTATCTTTCATAATAAATACACTTCTTGAAGTTCAAATTTGTATCTTCTTCTTTACGGGTAACCAATAAATTGTTAATAAACTAGTAATATCATCAGCGCCATTGAAAAATATTAATGAGCATTAGTTTTTTAACAACCAAGACATTACCTTGTTAATATTTCCAAGGTGACAACGAGTAACAAAATTTCTACATTCTCACAATTTAGTGTATACTTTTTAGGTGAAAATATTCCTTTTTTGCTTGAAAAGGGCAAAAATATCCTTACTTATCTTGAATCATCGCAATGAAAACCATAACCAAAATCTTTTTATTGGAAAAAATATTGAGTTAGAGTTTGCTTGAATGTAAAAAAAAATATCTTTTAAAAAGTTATCCTACATCTGGAATTTAACTGCATGGTTTGCTAAGAAATGCATAGTATCACGGGGCCATTACTCTCTCCTTCAAAAGACGTCTAATGGGAGCGTGCAGCGCGTCCGTTTATATAGCCCAGCACCCTCCCGAACCTCTCCGACGTGGGACTTTGACATTCTCCCCCAGCCAATCCGCTAGCGACCTCGCTACGGGGCTCACCGATAACCTCGCCGGCGTCCGGAGGGTCCACCAGAGACCGAAGGCTCATGGCTGGCTCTGATACCACTTATCACGGGGCCATTACTCTCTCCCTCAAAAGACATCTCATGGGAGTGTGCAGCGCGCCCGCTTATATAGCCCAGCACCCTTCCGAACCTCTCCGATGTGGGATTTTGACATTAGGTAGGGGATGCTATCACTAGAACAAGGTAAGTATAGAAGTTTGTCTTTATGCAAAACTGACAAACACACACAGAATGAACGGTGAAGGCCTTGTTAAATGCTTTAAATATTCAAATCGATTTAATTCATATTCCTGCAAAAAAAACCAATTAATTAATAATGAAAGAAAAAAGAGAGCATCCAAAGTTGGAAAGATTTTTATATGTGAAAATTTAATTGAATTTGGTAACTTGGGTTTCCAAACAGACCTGGTGGCCATATAAATCAAGGATTCACATGTTAAAGAGTGGGCATAGGTATAGAAATTGGATGAAGCTATATTATTTATAGGTTGGAACATATGTGTAGCTTGCACTTTTATATAAGAAATATTATCTCCTATGGCTCCTTCCCTCGTGCTTAATATGAAATTTAATTAATTTTTTAAGATATTAAAAATAAATAGATTATTTAATTATGACATATATTCTGAACTAACTATATGTATAATTATATTATTTAATTATAATTTTATTACACTATTTTTAGCCCTCAACTATATGTTTTTCCTTTTGACTTCTAAAGTTGGTCTTTCATCATGCCATTCTCTTGGTACAAAATTATATTTGGCTTGTTTGAATAGCGCGTTAGGAGAACGGATACAGATTCCGAAGTCAATGGCTTCGTTTGAGTTTCCGTTAAGAATCCCGTTTTGACCCCCAAAATCCATTCTCACGCAAGCCGAGACAAAATTCCTCTCACATAAAGTACCTAGGAATCTGTGTCCGTTTTCTCAACGGGTTTCCAAACGAAGCCAATATGTGAGAAGAATTTTGTCTCGTTAAGCGTAGGAATGGATTTTAGTTGCCCAAACGAGCTAACCAAACAAGCCTATTCTCACTATGGGTTTGTTTGGAGAATGGACACAGATTTCAAGGTAAATATGTAAAAGGAATTTTGTCTCGGTAAACGCAGGAATGACTTATTTGCCTCCCCAACCCTGCCATATATAATTTTATTGTTTAGTTGATTTTTAAGGTCCATTATAGAAACGTACACCGAACGAAAGCTGCCAAATTTAAAGTTCCAAGATCAAAATACGCCAAAAGTTTATCATTATAATATACATTAAATTCGTGCGAAACATGGACTTTTCTGAATGCAAAGAGAAGAAGAGAACTTTATGGACAGACATGATCTTCTACATCTTGAAAGTATCTGTTGCCCTTTCTTTGCTTTTAGGAAAAGTATTATATAATATCATATCATGAAATGAACCAATTCACCTATTCATCTGCCATTCATAATAATGCAACTTTAGTCCATCACTTTTTGGTACCAAGTTGTTTATTATTGAACAAAAAAAAAGAATTCAGGTCAAAAAACAAAAAAAAAAGAAATGATTTATAATTGAGAGGGAATATTTGATTCCAACCTTATTTATTTTTTTTTTTATTTTGCCAAGTTCAATTCATTTCAAGAACCTTGCGTTGCGTGTCTGAACGGAGTCTTCACACCTCTGACTATTCTATAAAAGGACCCTCCTACCAAGCAAAACAGAGTCCATAACCATAAGCTATCAGCCTCCATCACTCTCTGTTCATATCGTACTGATCATAAGGTCCTTTCCTTCTAATCAAAACTAATAATGTCTCTTCTCTCTGATCTTGTTAACCTCAACCTCTCTGATACAACTGAGAAGGTGATCGCAGAGTACATATGGTAATTCTTTTTTGGTTCTCATGATATTTCTGTCTTAACATCTTTCCTCTGTTTTTGCGAAAACAGGACTCTTACTCTGTTTTTGTTTTCGATTCTGTTAGTCCATAATGGGTTCTTACTTATTTTAGTCTATGACGCTTATAAGTTGTAAGAATGATGTTCTGGGTTTCATCTGTTTACCGACAAGACACATAAAAATTGATCCTTTTTTATATATATATGAACGAACAGGATTGGTGGATCTGGCATGGACCTCAGAAGTAAGGCCAGGGTAAATGCTTTTTTCCCCTTCAATGGATGATTAATTGTTTGATAATATGTGAACCACTAGCAAAAGCTACTAGAACTCACCTCTTTTCTTTTAAAAAAAAAAAATCTGAACCATATATATACAGACTATTTCTGGACCAGTGGCTGACCCTGCAAAACTTCCCAAGTGGAACTATGATGGATCAAGCACAGGGCAAGCTCCTGGAGAAGACAGTGAAGTCATCTTATAGTATGTGGTTCATAAACTCATCCTCCTGCTGTTCCATTTATGTTTCTTTATTGCTCTTATAGAAACTGATTGGTATAGTTCACTTTCCGTTTGATGAATTATCTCATAGCCCACAAGCAATCTTCAGGGATCCATTCAGGAGAGGCAAAAACATTCTAGTAAGCTTTTTCATTAACTTATGAAGCAATAACTAGTTTATATTTATATATATGATTAAAGAAGCTATTGTTTCTGAGTTATCTTATGCTAATTTGGTTAAATATTCATTTGTGGTAAAAATCTATATTTATTAGGTGATGTGTGATGCTTACACTCCAGCTGGAGATCCCATTCCAACCAATAAGAGGTGTAATGCTGCCAAAATTTTCAGCCACCCTGAAGTTGCTGCAGAGGAACCATGGTACAAATACATATTCTGAATTTGAATATTCTTATGAATAACAATTAATCTGTATGTAACACTGCAGCTTTAGGCCTTCAAATATACTGAAATTTGTATGCAAACAGGTTTGGTATAGAGCAAGAGTATACCCTGCTGCAGAAGGATATTAATTGGCCCCTTGGTTGGCCACTTGGGGGTTATCCTGGCCCACAGGTACAAAATTTCCATCATATTTCCATCACTGTATATTTGTGTGTTTTTTTTTCAGTTATATAGTTTTGATTAAACCATATCAAGCATATTAAAGTATTTTCTTAATAGTACTTAGTGACATAAACTAATCCGTAATTCATCCAATATCATAAAGTAACACTTTGTATTTCAAAATATTTTTTAGTGCATTTAATATCTTAAAGTATTTTCCTAATAGCATTTAGCATCTTAAGTTTAAGATGCTTATTGTTGCTAAGAATAATTTAAGAGAAAAATTTCATTAAAAAAATAACTTATGATACTGGGTGTGACCATAAAAGTATTTTAAGATGATGAATGAAATATAGATTAGTTTAGAAAGCTAAGTGCTCTTTGACAAAACATTTCAGGCGTTAAATAAGTCAAACTCTTTGATTCTCCGTGTCATAGATTTATGTCATTCACGAAAGCTTGGCATTGTTATATTATCGGTGATAAGAATGGAAGGTCTTGCAAGAAACATTGAATCCACCTCCCAACGAAACAGTGAATTGTCTACTACTGCTCAAAACTTGGGTTTTGGCAATTTCTATTGCTGTCCCATTGGCTTAGCAATTGAGTGGCCATTTGGTTATCTTCTTTGAGAAAGTATAAAAAAACAATTTTTCTTTTTCACAATGCATGTGTAACCCTCAGCATGCCAAATTGTTACATACAGGCCCATAAATTCTGTGCTAGGCGCTCTCTGTAAAAAGCAATTCTACTGGTAAATTGTAGCTTTCTATCTCTTTTAAATAAATAAATAAATCAGAATTAAGCAAGATGAGACACAATGCCCAGAAATTGTTTTTAGATGGAATTGAAAGTGGTCAAACTTGGTTGGTGGGTTACTGTATGAATGGTGGCTTCGTGTGAGTAAACTTGAGTTGATACATGAACAGGGCCCATACTACTGTGGGATAGGTGCTGATAAAGCTTATGGGCGTGACATAGTAGACTCACATTACAAAGCTTGTCTTTATGCTGGCATTAACATAAGTGGCATCAATGGTGAAGTTATGCCTGGCCAGGTAACTAAGCATCATCATCATCATCACAAAAATCCTGTCTTTATCTGTGTTACCTTATTACAATCTGATCTTTTTTGTGTTTATGTAGTGGGAATTCCAAGTTGGTCCTGCTGTCGGCATTTCTGCCGGAGACGAGCTCTGGGTTGCTCGCTACATTCTGGAGGTAAGGTTCAGGCCAATCTCCTTAGCTCTCTCGTTGAACCCAATAGAAAATTGTCCTTTAAAACCCAGAAATTGCGAATTGGTTAACAATCACGTAAGCAAATAAGACACTGAATAAAAAGAATAAGATGAAAAGTTGAGATCTTGGGACGAGGAACCCAATGAACACACAAGCGCATGAGAAGGCACAGAGTATGCGAAAACTCAGCACCCAACCAAACGGTGGCTCAAGAACTTCAACCAGAACTTAAACACAAGATAATATATATTGATATGCGTCAGTATCTTGTTTAATGAGGATGTGTTGGTTCGTTGACAGAGGATCGCAGAGATTGCTGGAGTTGTGGTTTCTTTTGATCCAAAGCCTATTCAAGGAGATTGGAATGGAGCTGGAGCTCACACCAACTACAGGTAATTGTCATAATTGAGAGCTTTAAGATTAATGTTTCGTATTCAAATATTATTGAAATGTGAGACTTGTGTGGTTTATATACTAATATTGGATGATGCTAATGACAGCACAAAGTCGATGAGAAATGAGGGAGGGTATGAGGTGATAAAGAAGGCCGTTGGGAATCTCGGGTTGAGGCACAAAGAGCACATAGCTGCTTACGGGGAAGGCAACGAGAGACGTCTCACAGGCAGACACGAAACAGCAGACATTAACACTTTCTCTTGGGTAAGTCCATTTGTCTTCAAAATCTATTGGTATAGGTCCCACTTGTTGGAAACACCTGCAAAATAAGAAACTACAAATGGTTCGATTGTGCCCTAAAACAATGTTCTTAGGGGTTATTCCACCACTAGGTTAAATTAAAATGCGGTATTTTCAGAATTAAACGAACCATTTCAGCAGGAAGCAAATGCGCAGAATAATAGTGATAAAAAGATGGCTTAATGAAATAAAACTGGAATTCAAGAAGAGAGAGAGGATGAGAGCTCGGACATATTGTCCCTGCACCGTGCATTGCCTTTTATAACCAAAACCGATGGACAGCATATTGGTCAGAAAAGATGGGTGAATGATATTTAAATGGGGCTCATTGATAACGATGGTGTGGTTTATGGCAATTCAATGTTATTATTGAAGCAATATGATCAACTTGATTAAAACACACGAGACTTCTTTTACTACTTCAGACTTGTTTTTCTTACTAAGCGCCAATGTTCAATAGAGAGTTAATCAGATATTTAACTGTTATTTTCAATTGGTGGTTCTAAAAACTCTTCTTTTTAACCTTTTTACTGATCCAAGTTCACATCTTAATAATATGTGCTAAGGCTTCCTAAATCTTGAGTGGTATGAAACTCCTTTTGACATTCTGAAACTTGAACACTACACGTTAATTGCATAGAATAAGAATGGAATGTAAGAGAGGTGTTATTGATTGATGAGCAGGGAGTGGCGAACAGAGGAGCATCAGTGAGAGTAGGGAGGGACACAGAGAAAGAAGGGAAAGGGTACTTTGAGGACAGAAGGCCTGCTTCTAACATGGATCCCTACGTTGTCACCTCTCTCATCGCAGAGACCACCATCCTCTGGAAACCATGATCAACATCATCATCATCATCGTCATCCTCAACATTCAACACCACCAACAACCTTATTCCTATGTCTCTCTTGTCTCTTTCTCTCTCATCAGTTGCTTGTTTACTTAGTTACCATTTTGCTTGTAATTTGGAGCACTATCATCATACAGCACATCATCACATTCATTCACTGCAAACAAAGCCTTCTAATAAATGATGATTACACCCTTCTTGCTTCATTTATCATATCCGCGAGGTATCGTGTCAAGAAGACATGTTTTTTCTTTTACTGAAAGGGTTCACTTATTTACACCATGACAAATTAATATTTCAATTCTCACTGGAAGCCCATATTTTATATCCAATAATACCTCAAATTTGAACTGTGTCAGATAGGAGGGGATGCCTTCTTCTCAAACTCTTTTAATTCACTCTTTGAATTGCTATGAACTTTGCACAAGTTGCTTTGATGGTATAAAGGAAAAGTTTATGAGTTGAGCAATGGAGTTTATCATAAACAATACTTATAGATTGTCAACTAACAATATCATTACATTAGTAACTGGATTTGAACTCATGATCTTATAGATTGAGACAATTACTTGCTAATTGAATCAACATTTATTGGCGGATTGCATTTTAATCATTACTAGTATTTGATCTTATTAACTAGCTTTAATTCCATCTAAATCTATGCTTTTTGTTCAACACAAACATTGCAAAATTAGACTGATAAAATTCTTTCTACCATGATTAACTAATATTTTTCCCTTCTTCCTAACAAAGATAATGTATTCCATCCAAATTTTACAATTTCTTAAAATTACCTTTAAAAACTTTAAATTATTATTAACTATGATTTAATGAATATCAAAGATAGTGCATTATTTGATAGATTTGACTTTTTAAACTAAGAAAATTTTAAAATTATATTGATATATATAAAAAGCATACATGAATTATACAAAAAATGGAGAGTAGTTATCATATTGAAAGTAATATGAAGTATTAATTGTCAGGTATTAGCTTATTTTTTAAAGCAAATTTAAAAGCATAACCCCTAACAGTGTTTAAAGAACAGTTAGGCAGATCAGCTGTGAACTTATGATCACATTGGTAATCAATCAACATAATAATTGACGAACTCGAGTCACAGACACACATTTATGTATGTATGTATGTATGCCTTACAAGTTACATGTATTTATTTTGTAATTAATAAAACATTAAAGAGGTTCAGATTCTCAGTCATATATATATATATATATTGGTGCTTGTATCGTACCAGTATAATTGTGGATAAATTTGTTGGTCAAAAGAATGTGAACAATTTCAACGCTAAATCAATTATAAACTAATGAGGTTGCCTAAAATATCCTATCCCAAATCAAAACGATTGGAGGCCTCTGTTGAGTTTTGTCGTTTTGGTGAGGTAACCTTCCCTTCCGTTGCTATCGAATAAAGCTGCTGCTGCTGCTTATTTTTAATGCAATAAATTTGAAAATGCCCCTTCGTAATTTTTATATTAAGAACTCATTATTAATAATAAGTAATCAATCTTTTACAGAGATATTTTGAAGTTTTATTAAATGCCATTAAGCAAAATAAATATTGTCATTGACACTACCGTCTCCTTACTAATTAAAAGACCTAGAATTTTAATCATGCATTGGCATGGTGGCTTCTCTGATCTTATGAATTGTGCACGACGTGAACAAAAATAAACCCATTAGCAAAAAAAAAATTAAAAAATTGTGTTAACAAGAAAAAAATCAAGGCTATGAACTTATTTGACGGGACAATTGTAAAAGCTAAACGCACATTCAACATTGCTTTTTCGCAGAATGAGATGGTGTCCGTTTGAGAACGCGGTAGAGAAATACTTTTACGCAAGTCAAGGTAAATATGTGGAGAATATTATCTTGTTTTATAGAAAAACACTTTTGAATATGCTTTTGGGAAGCAAATAAACTTTTCCAAACAATCACATAACCTCCTTCACATATTTACCTCGACTTCACATATTTACCTCGACTTGCGTAAAAGTACTTATCTACTACATTCTCAAACGGCACTGTATCTAGTTGCATGGGTGGATCCACGTGTAAGCCGGAGGATTTAATCGCATCCCTTAACTTTCAGAAAATTATATATATTAGTACTATGTGATTTATTTTGCATTCACCCATTTGCTAATTTTAAACCCACTAAATTTTTCTCAAATTCTTCTCAAATTGAACCCACTATTAAAAAATAGTTTACACTCCCTGAGTTAGGGACCCGAATTCGTCACTGTCTACTTGACATATTTTTTTTCAGAAAAGGAAAAATTGTGTACGTTTATTTTTTTTAATTTCAATGAATTAAACACATATACTTTTTGTTTTGACAATAATTAAAAACATATACACAAGCATATTAATGAGGGCTTCAAGTTCGAACCTCGTATGAACGTAGTGGATAGTGCCATCACTAATTTGCGGCTAAAAAAGGCTTCTGTATGTATTTGGATGATTTATGTGAAGATTTGATTGGGGAGCATCAGTGAACCATCACTGTTGCTTCTGAAGTCAGCACCTACGTAAGTTTTGAAAATTATTGTTTGGTATTCACTATGCACTCATATATAAGGAAAGGATAATAAAAAATTAAATATATTCAATGAAAAGTAAATGAGATATGACTTTTTTTTTTGGTATGTAAACCAACATACTACCCTCACCCACATACCTAACCTATGCCAAGTTGATGGATAAAATTATGATAATAGATCAAATGGGTAAGTGAAAAATGTTGGAATAAGGTTCATGTATTAAATTCCATTATTGCTTGTGACCCTACAAGCATATTGTGACTTCTTCTTCTTTTTTATAATGTAAGTCGAATGATGATGTTCTTGTTTGGAAACTTCGTTCTTAAAACGAAGCACGCAAATCGAGATAAAATCATCTCAAAATCTGTAAAAACTATCTTAAAATCCATAAAAACCATGTTAAAATCCGTAAAACCATTTAGAAATCTGTAAACTCCGTTCTCCCAATGGAACTTCTTTCTCCCACGGAGTTCCCAAACACACACGATAAAAGTAACTTTGGTTTCAACATTTTGCCCTTTCCAGGAAATCAAGGTTTAATGAGCTTTCAAAACATCCCATAGGGTTTTACAATTCATTTTCAATCTAAAATGATTGATATAAACAAGATATTAATGGTTTCTATCTAATATTAGATGTTCACTCAGCTTATATTTATCTATCTCTCTTCATCTAGAACACTCTAAACTCGAGAGAGAAATCACACTTAGTAGTTAATATGAGTCTGATGCCAGGTGGTATTAGTATTTTCGTCATGCTTCATAACAAAAATCAATCAATTTCAAATTACTTCTAATTATATTTACGATAACCAGCATATGCGTTAAAGAGATTATATTCACAATATTTTAAACAAGATAATGCTTCGGTGGCTTACCACTGCAACATTAGACTCCGTGTGTGTTTGGGAATCCATTGGGAGAAAGGAGTTCACAGCTTCCGACATGGTTTTATGAATTTTAAGATAGTTTTACCGATTTCGAGATAGTTTTATATTGGTTTACGTGTATCGTTTGGAAAACGGTGTTCCCAAACAAGCACTCAATCTCACATGTGGAAAGTAACAAGTTTAATTCTACTAACTTTTTAAACTAGTTGAGGCTTGCTTTTATACTAGAAAAGAAAAGAAAATCCTAAGCAATTATATATACTTGGAGATGATCCCACTAGAGCCTATAATACGTAGAAAG
>JANTPZ010008529.1:0-11517 GCA_025593235.1 Vachellia pachyceras
TGAGGGAACCAAACTCAAGCCACGCGCCACCACTTAACCAGCTGTCCCATCCGACGTCACTTCATCTCAGGTACGGGAATGCGTGAGACATACTAACACACAATGAGCCTCAGGGTTTCAGTGTCCATCATTGGCGTCTGGTTCAGCGCGTGGGCAATATTTTTTTCCCTCTCTCCTTTCCTTCTGTTTCTGATTCCTATTCTCTCTCCTCCTTTTTCTTATTCGCCTCCAGCTCAACCTGCTGTTCCACCCATATCTCAACACAACTGTACGCTTCTTAGCTCCAAGTTTTCACCTCTTCGGTTAAAAAAAAAAATCAAATACAGACTCTTCATACTTACACCTTTACGTATCACTCTGCCATCACTGAAAATGAAAATTACCGTGTCATTCACCCGTGACCGGATATACCCGGTGGACGATGATGTTTCTCTGAGAAAAGGTTGGTGAGCTTCAAATATCAGAGAGAAGGGCAAAAAGTATATGAATACATGTTCCTGCTTCGTTATCTCTCTGCACCTAGTCAAAATCCATTCCCTCTTCTCTGATTGCTTCTTATCCTTAATTATCATCATTCCATACTCTTGAGGGCAAAAGTTGGGTTTTTTTTTTTTTCAAATTTGTGGGAGTGATGGATTTTGAGGATCAAGAGGAGCAAGAGGAAGAGATGGGTATGGAGTCTCTGGGGATATCTCATAAAGTGAAAATGCCGACCCCCGCCGGTGCAGGAGAAGCTATGGTTTTGCCTCAGCCCGCAAGGAATTATTATAACAGTAACAGCAAGGGGAGGTATAGAGAGTGCTTGAAGAACCACGCGGTGGGTCTTGGCGGACACGCGCTTGACGGGTGTGGAGAGTTCTTGCCGGCCGGAGCCGAAGGCACACTCGACGCTCTCAAATGTGCCGCCTGTAACTGCCACCGTAATTTCCACCGCAAAGAGACCGAACAATTTTTGTTGTCTCCCCATTACCACCACCACCAGCCGCCGCAGTTCGCGGCAGCAGCATATTATCGAGGGCCGGCGGGGTACTTACACTTGGCCGGGCAGCACAGGGGAGGGCCGGGGACCCTGGCTTTGCCGTCTACGTCTGGAGGAGGTGGCGGGACGCAGAGCACGAGAGACGAGCAGGACGACGACGCTTCGAACCCAAGCGGCGGCGGAGGAGGGTCGTCGAAGAAGAGGTTCAGGACGAAGTTCACGCAGGAACAGAAGGATAAAATGCTGGAACTCGCAGAGAGGCTGGGATGGCGGATTCAGAAGCAAGACGACGAGTTGGTCCAGCAATTCTGCATTGAAGTGGGAGTGAAGCGACAGGTTCTCAAGGTTTGGATGCACAACAATAAGCACACTGTGGGTAAGAAACCCTAGAATGCTGTCAATTACATATATATCTTGACCACTAGGTCATGAATGTTGAGTCCAGTTAGAAGTTGCAGACTGCGTGAGAGTTAAGTCTACTATATCTTAGGGTTTCATTCTTCTTCTTCAACTAATTTCTGATTGGGGAAACCAAGGGTTCGACTTTAATCTTTTGATTGTGTGTGTTAGTGTTTGAATTAAATATCAAGTATCTGTGTAAGTACATCTCTGCAGCTGGGATCATCAGAGTGGATTACAGTGTTAATGTCGCCAAAATAGTTGTTAAATCTGATGACCAGTTTAAATTAACAAAAATGAGTGGTTCAATAGTGTAAGGGGTGAATATATGTATGATATTATGAGGAAGGAGACGAGGGTTTGGTTTTGTTCAGGAGAAGTTAACGAAGCTAAAAGCCTAAAAGTGGAGGATGATGAATTAGTTTTGTTAATTTGTCCATAGTATCAGTTTTAGGAAGTGGGAAGCCGAAACTTTTGTGGGTTACATGACTGTGTTATGAGTTTCATTTTCCGTTTTATAAGCGTTTCCATGCGTCATCTTTCACTTGTCTTTGGATCTTTCTCACTTCCTTTCCTTCTGCTACTTCCATCCCCACCAACTGAATTCAATTTGGGAAACATATGTATCTATACAAACATATGTGTACAGTCCTCGTCCTTTAGAATTCTTGACTCCTCATGCATTCTTAATCATTCTTTGCTACCTTAATTATTGTCTTGATTTGATTAGATCCTTCTTTATCATATATACGCTATATATACATTCCTCAAAGAAGAGTTTCTATTAATCAATCCTTAATTAATCTTAATAACTGTTAGACTACCGATTAAAATATGACCACTGACCGGTGATATAGATGCATTTTAAACTATCAAGTTGGTTATTGTTGAGGCAGAAGGTAGAAATGAGCTGATGACGGGCAGCTTTGATGGAGTCCCCTCATATGTAAAAGGGACTGTTCTACAGATTTCATTTTATTGTCTGCTTATATAATAATAAATTTGGATAAACATTACTATTTAATTTTTCTTATCCATATGTGTGTGTGTGTAGAGAGAGAGAGAGAGAGAGAGAGAGGAAGGATAAAATCCAAATGAAGGTGGGTTATAAAATAGATCAAGAAGCCCGATCTCACATTAAATTTCGTCCCTCCTGTCCAATTATCAGAATACATGGATGTATATGTATTTAAGATGGATGACATAATTCTCTATATATACAGAAGCGTATGTGTACAATATAATATCTTAGAATCTTTACATAGGATCCGCAGAATCTATGAGCTGTCAGCAAGAACATGGTTCAAATTGCTGCATTTCAGAATTTGGGTTCATGAGTTAACGAATTCAACAGTATAAATAATGCCTCTGCGTGTATAATTAATATAACTATATATAACTCGGAAAGTAGGTAACTTTAGGGGTCAGCTTTAATGTGCATGCTTGGGATGTTTGATGATTAGTAGTCTGAGGACAATAGTGTAATATGCATGCTTCACAGTTCTGTGGTCCACTTTGTTATATATATATATATATATATCATGTACTTTGCATTAAATTACAGTAGTTTTTTATTTTTTATTTTAATAAATAAGACTCTTTTTACTATATAAATAAGCGAAATGAAAATAATTCAATCAATGATATAAATGTGACTGCAATTTATTATTAGGTAAATCAGTAGCAATGCATATTTTGAGTTTCAGAAAAGAAGATATTGATTTTTTGATTGAATAGGATAGTTCAATCTGAAAATTCCAGGGGAAAACTGAAAAGAGTGTTACTTATCACATATATTTGAAATATATCTGTGCAAATAAAGTTTAGAGTCATTTCCACTGATAATCTATCCAAATAAAAGAAGAAAGAAAATTTGATGAAAAGTTCCTATTAAACCAATTTTTTGTTGAAAAGACTCTGTTTTTATACCCCCAGTATTATTAAATGGTTTCATACATGGAGAATACGGATGATCAAATCAAGATATTTTTCACAAATAAAATTTTCAATTAATTTTCCCAAAATAGGTTGATTTCCCCTCCACCCAAAAAATCAAAGCTTCTAACTTTTTGTTTCGAGGAAGAAAGGAATCCTTAATATAGGTGGTACAACAGAAACTGGAGGTATATTATGTTAACTTCTCAAATTGAAGAGTGTTGTTGTTCGAGAGATAGAAAGTGAACAACATGAGCTTTATTTGTCTTTATCGTTTAGTTTCACTACTTATTAGATATACATGTCTCTTTGCCTTTAATCAGCAGAGAGGATAAAATGATCCATTTGACGATGACACTTTTCTTTTATTTGTAGTTCCTTTTGTCGACTTGTATGCTTCAAACCCCACTTTAATTTTTGGGTCGTCATTTCAAATTCACTATTCACCCCTTAGATTCTCCCTTTATCCCTCCAACTATATGCTCATAGACCCTCCTGTTCTTCTCAACTATCATTCTCACAATAACAATAATACTGGTAGAGTGATATTTATCCAGAAAGAAACTGGTAGAGTGATTTTTGAGAGAGAGAAAATTGGGCATGCGCGCGCGCGCGCACACACAGATGATTGTGTAATGAGGTAGGGGGGAAAAAGTGAGTGGGGTGGAGGGTCCTGATAAGATTCGTTCAGATTATAAGGTTATTGCAGAGAGCAAACTTGAGAATCTGGAAGGGGTAAAGGGAGAGAAAGTTTCCAAGGAACTTGGCTTTTGTCTAACACATCTCACCTTTTGGTTTCAAGAAAATGGCTGTTTGGCAGCTGGCTGGTTACATAGGAATTGACCTTAACAATCTGCTACACACACACACACACATCCCTATGCCCTACTGGTTCCCAATATCCAAACAATACCAACTTCACCTTTGAATAACTATTTGTTGCCCTTGGGATTCCTCTGCCCCACAAACGAAAACTCACTCAACTGTCTAAACCTTGTTTCCATACACTTTTTTTTCCCTATCGTATCTGGCTGGGCTTTCTGAGATCAGTGTCATGGGTCAGTAACAATACTGTTGGCCAATTATCTGGAGCCAATTTGGCAGACAAACTAGTTGAAAGAACACGAGCGTGTGGTTTGAACGCTGGCCTATTGTGCTGCTAGTTGTTCATTCATTTATCAATAACAGTGCTCTCTCACATTATGACTTTGTTCCTTCGTAGGTCGACAGTAATCTGGTGTATAAGATTATCGTCTCCAGTATAATATTAATTAAAACATATCACTATACTATATTTGTGTGTTTCATTTTCATATCCAGCTTCAACAAATATGCCACCTATTTAGCATTACTGAAGATATTGCTGAAAACCAGGATTGTGTAATCAGTGAACAAGATTTCGGTTCATCCCTTGGCTATTTTGTCTCCTTATATCTCTAGGAATGTCGCAACTTTTGTGTCTAGGATTGTAATGACATCTTTTATCCCCATAAATTTGAAATCACTTCTAATTCAATATAATCGAAAGAGGGATTAGTGAATTCGGCTTCTGTGGTTGATGAGATGAGATATCTTGTAAGCGGCTGTTATTTTCTTACTTAAGGTGATGATTATATTTAAAGTACTCTTAGGTAAGAAATGTGGATACTCCTCCCAATGAAAATTTTAATTCTTATTCACCATGTTGCGAGGCACTGACCCTTTTAGTTAGACCTAACATTCCTTGGTAGGTGCAACTTTCCTTGATGCCTCGTTCAGTACGTTGGAATTGATTTTGGTGGAAATAGAGATGGATTTGGAACTAAAGATGGAAATTGAGATACAAATGGATATAGACATGGAAAAAAAAGAGGGGTCAAATAAACAATTTCATGGAATTAACTACAATTCCATAGGTTACATCATGAAAATTATTTCTACCCATTTTGAATTCTATTTCTACCTTCCAATTCCACCATACCAAATATAGGAAATGAATTCATTTTCCAATTCCACCATACCAAACAAGGCATTAAACTTATGAATGTCATCTATCCAATGAGGCTCTCTGTGCGGATTTTTTAAGGATGGCACACATCAAAGATTTTTTTTCTAAGCATATGTATCATATTATTAAAGACAATTCTGTTTGATACACTATCTGATACTGAATGAGCACCCCTTCCGACAAGAATTTTTTTTTTTTGAACCCTGGTTAGCCCACCTTGTGATAGTATAACCCATTCACTAGGCCCACCCTCTATTATGGGTAAAAAAAATGTAGTGTCAGGGGTCACAAGACTTGGAGGAATAGCAGTGGGCCAGATGACCCCATGAGTGCTACTCCGTTGGATTTTTGGCATGGTATTGGCTATGGGCCTTCATGGAGGATTAAAGGCCCAGTCCAACTTCATTCCCCAAACATTTTACAATGTACTGTATTTTTTTTTGTATAAACCATCCAATATCTTGGGTTCATTTTTTTTTGGTGAAACTCATATATAAAGTAACTAATCATAATTTAATTTTAAAATTGAGTTTAAGATAAAATTGAAAAGATTTTGTAAGGTAAAAACGTAAAAATAGTGAACTTAATGAGTGAACTTGTGAGTTCATCTGAGTTTCCTGCTAGCACAAGTTTTAAGAGCGACACAGAATGATTTTTTAAGCTGAAAATATGAAAACGGTAAAATCGGAGAGTCAACTCATCAGTTTGACAATAATGGGAACAATGCCATTTTAGTATTTTGCATCTTAAGTCATTTAATATCTAAAATCCTAATTGATCATTGCTATATCAAATAATGATATTTAAAAGCATTCCATGATATTGTTCATAGTAATACTAAAAAAAAATTATTTCACAAAAAAAAAATTATATTTTGCCGTTGCCTTTTTTTCATCATATAAACACACCAAAATTATAAAAAAAAAACTGGTTTGTACGTTTTCCTTTTACATTAAAATGTCACAAGAAAGTAAGGTTTAAAAAATCGAATTGAACATTAAAACAAGTAAAATAGCGATTTAAGGGTTGATGGATCAGACCGGAATTAACTCATAATTAGACCGACTATATTAAAATAATAGAATTTAATATCTTTATATTTTATTTTATAAAAATAGATAAAACTTAAAATGTTATTTTATTTTACGCATATTTTAATTTTTTAGTGTTTAATTAAATATAAATGATAAAAACAATTGAGATTGGATGGATTAATTTTATCTTATTTTCTCATGAGTAAATTTATTTAAGTAGCAAATAGAGAACTAAAGGCAAGTTTTATTATCACATTGTTTTTAAAATTAATTAACCACATCTCATTTTGGTCCAATTTTTTTGTGTTTTTAACCATGAGGGGGTATTTTTTTAAAGTGAACTGATCAGACAGGGTTAGAATTGGGTTGACTTAATTCACCACCCATTTAGACTGTATAGACGGTCGATTCACTAGCATAAACTAGTCGTACCGATCCGAATTTTTTTTACCATGCAAGAAAGTTCACCCCAAAAAATTGTCACAAGAAAGAAATTCTGAAGTAAAAATTTAATATAAACAAAAATGAAAATGGCATATTTAAAAGTCCCCTTTGTTTCTTTTTTCTTCACTTTCCTTGTAACAAAAGTTTCTTAATTTTTTTCCTGCACCAAGATCTATATCTAATGCCATAGGTAAATAAAAGTTTCCTGATTATAATGAAACACTAAAAAAGGCATTTAAAAAAAAAACTCCTAACTATGTTTTCCGTAAAAACAAAGGATTTCTGTGTGCATTTTATTAGAGCATCTTGTTGAATTTGCCGGTTTGTGACAGCAAGAACAACTTCGCTTCAAACTGTGTTTCCCCGTTAAAATTAGGTGCCGAAGCTTTTAGATTTCGGACTTACCATTAATAAACACTCAGCATAAAAATGTTCATGCCTGCGCCAATTCACACACACCTACGCAGAAGAGTATTACCTAATATCGGAGGAGCAATTCATTCAAACAAAGGATCCTCGGTTTCATAAGTCAGACCCACTTTCCCAACCCCACTTGATTGTGGCTTTTCCCTCGTTTTCTCCGATCCCTCTCATTCCTTCGTTCAATTTTTACATCCCTTATTCTCTTCAGCTCTGAATCACCCCTCTGAGATCTCCATCCACTGAAATCTCTTTCCTTTTGATGGATACTATCTTGCACGTACCTAAACTCACTCTTCCTCACCTAACTTCCAGCCGCTTTCATGGAGGCTTGCTTTCCCCCCACTCCAATGGTCGAGTCTCCACATTGAAGATCGTTGGAGTACCCATGAAGGTTCGTGTCTCTTCAGAGCTCAAGAGTCAGAGTTCGAGTATCAACTCTGTCTCGGCTATTGATTTCAGTGATCCTGATTGGAAAGCCAAGTTCCAGAAGGACTTCGAGGCCCGTTTCAGACTTCCCCATATTACTGATGTCTTCCCAGATGATCTTCCTATCCCCTCAACGTTTTGTCTCAAGATGAGGTTAATTCACTAATTGCTTGCCGCCCTGGTCTTGTACTTTTTCCTGTCCCTGAGGGAGACTTAATAGGCATGCATTGTAGAATCTGTGGTCTGAATTTCTCGTGTTCTATGTCACAGAACTCCCATAACTGGAGATTTTCCTGGTAATTATCCTTCTGATGAAGAGTGGCATGGATACATTAATAATAATGACAGAGTGCTTCTTAAGGTATATTTTTGTTCATCTTTGATGTTGTTTGATAATCAGACCGTTGGGTAGAGGCAGTTGACTGGCTGTTAATACTGTTTTGCTGTTGTCTGCTGATGTCTCTTGTGTTTTGGTTTGTCTTCTTTTTTAATTGTTCAACTTTTTAGATTTCTTCGTTCATTTTGTTGGAATTTCACTCTAAATCAAAGTCCTTCTCTTTGTTGGGACATGTGTTACTTCACTCTCCTGTTCTTTGAAAACCCGTCAACCTTTGTAAGAAACTTCATATTCATTCATTTAGAGACAAGTATTGTCGTATTGGCATTTCCTTGCTTCGCTATGTCAGTTGCTGATACCTATGAATTTTATTGAGATGCTACAACTGGGTAAAAGATGGAGGTTTGATTTTCCTTTTGCTTTGATCTTTCAGACAATACACTACTCGTCACCTACATCGGCCGGTGCTGTGTGCATTGATCCTGGCTGTACTTGGGTAGAACAATGGTAAAATATTTGCTTTCCCAATTTCATATCTCACACTAAAATCAAAAGGAATTTTAGGTCATTGAGAAGTATTTTTACCTTTCATAGGAAGTTACCACTGCACAATATTTTGATGATTTATTCTGTAGGTAGTCCATGCCAATTCCCATTGCCTATGCATATATGGGTCGTAATTTAACCTGCCATTTTTTTTCGTAAGTCTTGCCTAGTAATGTACATCCTTCCTCAGATTGCTGAATTTTGGCATTATTATTAATGCAAGGATATCTATGTTCAATCAAATATGCACTTAGCAATATTTCCTGTTATCCATGTGTTCTGCAAGTGGTTCTGTTTTGATCACTTTCAGGATTACCAATCAAATTAGGGCCTTAGCACATTAGCAGATGTGTGGGAATGTATACTTTGAATATCTTATTGATTGAATCGCATCTTTTCTAAGTCGGAATAGAAACAGATACTGGTGGATTCTCATGCAATCAATGGCTACTATTAATTATCGCTCTGTTTTAACCTTTTTTTTTGTAGATTACCACTTGTGTTGAAATGTTCTGATGACGTTTCAGGGTTCATCGAGCTGGGCCTCGTGAAAAAATTTACTTCCAGCCAGAACATGTCAAAGCTGCAATTGTAACATGTGGAGGGCTCTGCCCTGGTCTTAATGATGTCATCAGACAGGTTAGCAAAGTGATTAACACCTAAGCTAATGAATTATCACCTAAAATCTATTTTTTGACCATGTATAGCTGTTTTGCAATTCCTGTAAATGCTATTTTCCCTTTGTTCTGTGGTAATCTTGTTCTCATTATCATGGTTTGTTGAAGTTTCTTATTGTTCTCTTCTATATTGAATGTGCTGCAGATTGTAATCACACTAGAAATATATGGTGTGAGAAAAATTATGGGGATTCCTTTTGGTTATCGTGGATTTTCTGACCAAGAATTGACAGAAGTTTCGGTAACTTCATGCTATTGTCCTTGCTGATGTTGGTTAAATAATCATTTTACATAAACCCAAGTCTCAATTGTAACACTAAGGAAAATACGAGTCTTTTCATGATTTTTTTTCTATTATATTCCCAGCTGTCAAGGAAGATGGTTCAGAATATTCATCTTTCTGGTGGAAGTTTATTAGGAGTTTCACGAGGGGGACCAAGTGTCAATGAAATAGTGGATAGCTTGGAGGTGGATGACCGATACATTCTATCAATAAATTACAATTTATGGCTTATTTTCTCTGGACCATGTTATCTGATTTTGTACTATTGATCTCAGGAAAGAGGGATCAACATGCTTTTTGTGTTGGGTGGAAATGGTACACATGCTGGTGCCAATGCAATTCACAATGAGGTTATTAATCCTTCAGCCTTTTATATACCAATTGCATTTTATATGGACAATTTTTTGCCACAGTGAACTTTCTGAGGTGGCTATATCTTGGAAACATACTGTATTGGATATTCATGGAAATGTTTAATTTCCATTTTATTTTGACTCGCTCTTTTCTTTTTAAAAACTGAAAAATTGAACTATACAATAATAGTGTCTGCAAAAATGTTCATTCATGAGTGGTTTTGAAGGTCTCCATGTAAATTTTAAATAATGTTCTCAGTTTGCCCTGTAAAATTGTGGTCATGCACTGTTGCCTGTAATGATGAACCGCACAATCTATGTTCTTTCAGTGCCGTAAAAGGCGGCTTAAGGTAGCTGTAGTTGGAGTGCCTAAAACCATAGACAATGATATTTTATTGATGGACAAAACTTTTGGCTTTGATACTGCTGTTGAAGAAGCACAAAGAGCAATAAATTCTGCATACATTGAGGTAAATTTTATCATTCAGGGGGATGTTGGCTCTATCCACTAATGGCCTGTAGTTGGTGAATGTTAAACTATTTTCATCTCTTGCCTCATCTCAATCAGGCACATAGCGCATATCATGGAATTGGGATTGTGAAATTGATGGGTCGTAGCAGTGGATTTATAGCTATGCATGCATCTCTAGCTAGTGGACAGATTGACATATGCCTGATTCCTGAGGTATTTAACAATAATAAGAGTAATAATTGGTTGGTTTTTCGTCTTCTTTTTCATTACAATAGTCCACAACAAGTTGCTCGGTGTGATTCTAGGTTCCGTTCAAGTTACATGGATCGCATGAAGTCTTAAATCATCTCAAGTACCTCTTACAAACAAAAGGATCAGCTGTACTCTGTGTGGCAGAGGGAGCTGGGCAGGTGATTTTTTTGTTTTTTTGTTTTTATCTTACATCGAGCTAAAGGAAACCAGTACAGAAATAATTACTATTTTTAACTGATACGGAAATTTTATTTATTGATTATTGAACTAGACGTAGAAACTTAAACTTCCTAAGATTTATTCTTGATGCAGGATTTACTTCAAAAGACTAATGCAACTGATGCATCGGGAAATGCTGTCCTTGGCGACATTGGTGTACGCATTCAACAAGAGGTTTGTGCTGTTTAGTCGTTATGGATAGATGCCATCGTTTACTATAGATGTTCCAAAAAAAAAACATTTTGTACTGAGGGTTCCTATATTTTAGACCAAAAAATATTTCAAGGAGATTGGTGTTCATGGTGATGTGAAATATATTGATCCAACGTACATGATCCGTGCATGTCGGGCAAACGCATCAGATGGAATTCTATGCACTGTACTTGGGCAAAATGCTGTTAGTCTCTCTCTCTCTCTCTCTCTCTCTCTCTCTGCTTATTGGTGTATGCTTGAATATAAAAGCATTTCCACTGGCACAAACTTCATATATCATGCCTCTATCTTATGTTTTGATGGGGAACAATGGATCCCATTGAAATTTTTCTGTGTTTGGGAGTTCTTAATGGAGAACAGAGGATACTGAAATATTATCAACTAATCTTCTAACATCCAAACATATAGAACGCATAGGAATATTACTGTATATCTGATAATTGATTCATGGTTTTTGCAGGTTCATGGTGCTTTTGCTGGATTTAGTGGCATTACAGTAGGCATTTGTAACACTCACTATGCTTACCTTCCCATACCA
>JANTPZ010008531.1:0-12857 GCA_025593235.1 Vachellia pachyceras
GGAATGAGGCAGGTGGGTCCGAATCCGATGGAGAGCTCATGTATATGAGAGCCAAGTTCGAGAGGGTGGTGGGGTCCAAAGACTCCGAAGCATTCTACATGATGAATCCTGATCATCACCGGAATAATAACGCAGGCCCTGAGCTCAGCATTTATCTTCTCAGAGTTTAAATGTATCGATATATATAATATGTATCTCCCACTGTTCTTAAGCTTATGATTAATATTCAGTCATACAATGTTGCTACCATTAGGGAAGGGATTCGCCGGAGTTCCATGTTTGAGCGAGATGATGAAACAGGTTATAAGACTGTTCATGTTTCTTCGTCAGTGGTTGAGATAGGTTGTGATGAATTGGTGGCTCTGCATGATTCTGGTTCTGACTATGTTGGCTTTAGTGTTGATATAAAGTAAAACGGGTTTTTCGGTAAAAGGAAATATTTATTTTTATTTGTATAAAAGTATTTTTCTACTGTAAATTCAAATGGATACGTTGTCCTTATTCAAAAAAATTTATTTACTCCATAAAAGTATGTTTAACAGTATTTTTCCGTAAAATGAAATAATCTTCAGTGTTTCAAACGGGCAAATTAATTATTCAATATTAGTATTAAACCTTGTTTTGGGCCAATAATGGTCGTATTAAACTTTGATCCTAATTAATTTGAGGGTACCTTTTTCTCTCATCAATGATTATGCAAGACCACCTTGAGAACTAGAGCATGGATGGAGCCAAGACACGTTTATATACGTAAATAGTAGGATTTTATATAATTGTTTTATTTTAATTTATTTGTCTTTGAAAAATTATGAGAGAGACTTTCTTAAATAATTATCAAATGTGGATTTCAGCCCTCGGTCTCAAGATACATTGACCTAAAAACAATTACAAAAAACCCTTCTTAGGTTCAATTGCTGAAGGTATTGGACACTTTCATCAAAGGGAGAGGGTTTGATACCGGGGAAGGTCACTTTGTTGTGGCTCCAGTTGCGGCGCTTGAGGAGGCATCCTAACTCCTGGGTGCTTATGTAAACGCATAAGGGTAATGGACGGCTCGTCCTGTCCAACATTGGTATGACCTAAAAGGGAGGGGGATTTCACCCTGCCCTTTACTTATGGGTGAGCTCAACTCTTTGTCTAAAATTTTTGTATAAAAAAACAATTACAAAAGTTATACCTTCCATTCTAAATATTACATCTATTTACTTAATTTGGTATAATTTTTCTTTAAAACTATAATCAACTTTCTTACACGGCATCCTCCTCTCCTATTTAATTATTATTATTGAAGGAGCATGTGTTTGGAAAAAAAATATTATATTAGAAATATGTTTTAGATTCACTGGTCAGATGACCCATATCAATTTTTAGTTAATATGATATATTTTTAAAATATTCTAAAAATGTTGTTTTTCCTTTTTGCCTCTATCGAATAAGGGTAATTTAAAATATGAAAATTAGAATGAAGTTCTACATTTGGAATGAAAAATCAACTATCCAACTAAATTCTATGTTAAGCCGTGGATGAGAACTATTAGTCTATTACATTGTTTTTAACTAATTTCTTTTATATATGTATTATTTTTAATTAATTTTAACCGTTCTTTTATTTTGTATTATTTGTATTATGGTTGTTCATGAAAATGATCAGAATGATTATATATAAAAGGTTAAAATATACTTTTAGTCCTTTATATTTACATCAGGTTTCATTTTAGTCAAGTACAATTTTAGTCCCTCAAACTTAACGCCGTTAGTCTCTCTAAACAGAAATTATTGACTCATCAAATTTAACGCTGTTATTTTAAATCTTTTTTATTTTACATAATTTAAAATATCAAATTTATTATATTATTAAATTAAAATTAAAATGTGAGTATGCTTTTTCAATATTTTATTGCACATTCATCAATTAAATTTGATGAGTCAGCAATTTCCGTTAAAAAAATTAACGGCGTTAAATTTAAGGGATTGAAAATGCACTTTTTAAACTTAAATGACTAAAATGAAACCTGACGTAAATATAAATAATTAAAAGTATATTTTAGCTTATGGAAAAATATAAAACATACGAGACTCAGATTACACATAATAAAAAAAAAGAGTTGTATCTTGATGAGTTGGAACTTATTTTGTGTTGGACATTTTTTTTAAGAATTTTCTATTATAAATTTATCCTTAATTTTTTTTTTAAAAAAAAAAGCAGGTGGGAGAGATACGAAGTCCGTTAAAAGGGGGAGCTGCTGTCCGCCGTACAGAAATGAATGTATTCTAGTTCGGCCTTCACGGCAGAACAGGATCTGACGCCCGCCTACCTTTTCACTTTAATTCTTTCACATAGGTGTTAGGAAAATTTATCTCTATTTTTTTTTTTCAATTTTTAATTTAGTATCTATATATATTTTTAATTAATTTATTAATTTTTATTTTTTTATTATTAACTCATATAACTTTACTCTTTTAACACAGTTAACTCGTGTTCAATAGTTACCGCTACGAACAATGTATAATTAAAACATTTAATTAAAAAACACATACATACCCAATTGAAAATTGGAAAAAAAAAAGTATAAACGACAACAAAATTTATTCCTATTTATTTGCATTAGGCCCGTGTTGTTTGTATTAATAAAAGAAATTGAGAAATTTAGTCTCATGTCCCAAATAAACAACTTATTTAAGGAATTGTCCTATTGATCAAAACATTTATCATGAGGACATATATATTAACTATTTAATACTCTGTATTGACAACACCTCATGTTGTCAATGAGACCTCTTGATAAATATTTTGATCAATTGAACCATTTCTTAAATAAGTTCCCTATTTGAAACTTTAGAATAAATTTCCTAAAGAAATTAGCCTGCTGTTTGGAACAGGAGGAGTTTTAAACTATCAAAAAAATTAGTTTTAAAAAAACAATAAAAATAAATATTTTAAAATAATTTATTTATTTTTATTAATCTTTTTAAATTTGTATTTTAAGAACTGAAAGTAGTATTTAAGAAATGTATTTTAAAATGGGTTTTATAGAATATGAACAATATAATGTTAAAAATCAGACATTTATTTTGAAAAGCACTTGCTGATTTTTCAACATAATTTGCTATAAGATTTTATGTGAGTTTTTTCCATACAAGAGATTTTTTTGGGAGCCACAGTCCACAGATTGTTAAAAACTTTTGAGAAATAACAAGGAGTTAATAATTGCAATTAGTCTCAGGCGAGCCCAAATAATGAAGCTATTAAAACTCAAACCGGATCCTCAGCCGATTAAATTAAGGATTAGGGATCAAATCTGATATATTAAAATAATATAATTTAATAAAAATATTCATATTTAATTAAGAATAAGTTAATATGATCATATTTAAATAAATGGACGCTATATACATAATGTTTTGTTACATATATGTTTCATACAGCCGTTTGATTATAGCAATAATAAAATACAACATTGATAATATATGTTTATTTTTACAATCGTTCAAAAATTACAAAATAATGAAACATTAAGCATAATCACTAATAGTTAGTGCTAGTTTGAGTGGGTAATCCAAAAAATAAAAGTAAGAAATTATCAATATGAAGAAAAATTAAAGTGATAAATCCAATTGAAGGCAGTATATGTTCACTAAAACTAAAAATAAAAAATTTAGATTTTAAAAAAATAAATCTGACCCGGGTCACCATGAGTTTGTCTTGGGTTATATATAGGTTAAGACCCGGATACTCCGAGTTAAACCGATCCACCACGGGTCATAATTTTATAGGTTGGGGAACATGGCGGGATGACCTGTTCTAAGTTAATCCGACCGATCTGATCTGATCTTTTACTCACCACAAATAATAAATAATCCTTTATTTAAACCTCAACGCCCAGATAATAAATTATTTTTTATATTTTTATATAAATTAATAAAATTTTGAATTTCATTCATCATATTTTAAAATTCAATAATTTTTTAATTTTATCATTATTTAAGATATATTATACCCTATAAAAATAAAATCAATACAATAATCAATAAAATATAAAATAATACATTATACGAAAAATTTAATGATATGATTTATCAATAAGATTAAATAATTTAAAATGGTTTACAGTATTTCATTTCATTACTGGTTAGTTGTTAAGCTTATGTATAAATTATTCATAAGTGTTAGTTTCAATGAAAATGACTTAGACCGTTTAAAATAAAACCGTTGAGTTCAAGTTTGTAAGAATGTAAAAAATATTGTTAGGAAAACTATCCCAAATTGGACTCTACAAAGTTCAAATATGACATAGTTAGATAGCCGCACAAAATATTTATGTGCAAATTAAAAAAAAAATCATCCAAAGAATATTTCCCCCCACATTTTTAAAATTTAAATTAAATAACTAGAAGTTGACACTACAATAACTCATAACAATTATTCAATATATAACTGCCAGAAAAATGCCATTTAATGACGGAAAATCCGTCATTAAATGACTATTTTTTATCGTTAAAACGAGGGTTGCTAATATTTTCCTTCACTAAATGGAAATTTTATTATGGAAAATAATCTTTTAGCGATGGATTTTTCATTCGCTAAATGGCATTTTTCTGGTAATAACTAAGATCATAAAATTTATTTAGCATAAGAAGGCAAAATGAATGTAGCATGAACAAAACAAAATCATTTCTCAACATCAATTCCAATTCATCAAATGTTTTTTAATAACAAGAAATATTTTTTATAAGAAAAAAAAAGTCACCAAATGAAGGGATATACACTGGAGGTTGAAAACGTGGAATCAAAATTAGATTATCATGCATTGACAGGTGAAGCCTATGTGCATGGGCATGGTGCATATGCAAATAAAAGTCAACATTACATTTTAGCAAATATCTTCAACATGTATTATAATGGTCCATGCATGGCCCTTTTATTACCATTTTTGGCAGTTGCCATTCTTCTGTTTTTGACAAGAAAAATTTTAGACAAGCGATCACTCATAAATTAAGATCAGAACTCTATCATATCAGATATTATCCAGTCATTTGTCAGCCACACACCACTCATTTGTGCCATCGACGTACATAGATCGTTGGTACATTAACCATATGGAAGTTAATGGGTTTATTCAGTGAAACGTTTGGAAAAGTCAAACGCACGTTCAACAGTGTTTTTCTGTAAAACGAGATAATCTCCTTCACAAATTTACCTACACTTAAGTAAAAGTACTTCTATACCGTATTTCTAAACGGGTATAATATCTAACTACATGCCACACCTCAACATGCACATGCCTTCTAAGCACTTTTAAAATACAAAATCATCGTAAAAAGATTATTTATATGATAATTTTTTATTTTTAAAGGCTAAATTATATAAACTTTCCCTAAACTTTATAAATAACCTTCTTAATAGACTTTCTATATTTTCAAGTATATGCAGAGAACACCAAACCATAATACCTACTTAACCTTTATTATATATATGTATGTAATTCCCTCGAACTTTGAATTATATACAAATAAACTCCTTAGTTGTAAGTAAGAGTGATAGATAAAAATGATACAATATGTGTTATGTACATAAATGTAAAATTTCAGGGAGGTTTATTGCAAAGTTTTAGATGTTGTGAAATTGTTTACATATAATATAAAGTTTAGGAAGTTCTGTATAATTTAGTATTTTTTAGCTGGCAAAGAAAATGAGTATTTTTTTAGAAAAATATTCAAAATAACATTGAAATTTTTACAATCTAGTTACTTCTGAGCAAAAAAAAAAGAACAGTATGTATTACTTAAGAAAAAAGGGTCTAAAATTACTCAAATTGAATAATCTTGTCAATCAACAGATTTCAAACTTGTGCACATTAACATCTAGCTAGCTGCGATTATCTTAATTTCTTTCTTTTATGATGAATATTATTCAAATAAGTCCCTTGCTTTAGGGGCATTTAGGTTCATTGACATTTACACACAATTCCAACCCTAATCATCCCACATGACATACAACTTGGATCTTCATTTGTTATGGGCCCCACATCCATATCTCAACCATCCCCATAGCTTCTTTTTCATTGGACCAAATCGTTTTTTCCCCAAATCTTAAGTATTGCTCATGATTTCGAAATCAAACATAACAGCCAGAGGGGAAAAAAGCAGAAGCTCATGGTCATAATAATATATAAATCAGTCATAATTGATGATTAATAATATGAAAGAGAAGTTTCATTGTGTTCAATTAGGATTCATGAATAACGAAGAAACAAAAGGAGTGTACTTAGATTGTTTTAGAAAGAGAGAATTAGTTAAACGATTTGATTTGATTCATAACCATTAGAGAATCCAATAGTTGGTAGATGAGGAAAATTCAGCAACATGAACAAATGAGGATTGAAGGGAAAGAAACCATTCAGATTGATCAAAAACATCATCTCAATCCCAGAATTAAATTGGAGACTCAGAGTAACAAGAACTGCAAAAGCCTCACACTGATAAAATAAAAGATAAATTCACATTACTGACTCAACCATGTTCTCTATACAGTATTCTAATTCAGAATAGCAGAACCAAAAACCTCTCTTGATTAGTCCCATTTCAGGATCTGAACTTTATCTTTCTGGAAGAGAGAGAGAGAACAGAGCAAGCAACACAAGAAAATCCCATGAAATTTCTCTCTGTCTCTCTCTCAATTCTGGGGTCCAGAATCAACCTTAGAATTGTGCCTCTTTGATGGACCAGAAGGTGGAATCGGAGAGCCTTTTGGCAAGAAATTGAATTCCAAACCTTGATGTACAAATCCCTGCATTCTCCTTTCCTTCATCTTCCTCTTGAGAATCTCTGTTGTGCTTTCCCTTAGCCTCATTGTTGCAGAGCAAGAATCAGCCAGAAGAAGCAGAACCAGGAGGAGAATCAGAGACAGTAACGCTTTATGAGAAGTGGCCATTTTAATTATTGAAGATGAACAAATTCCTCGTACAGATGATCAAGTGTTTGAGAGAAAGACAGAGTGACTTTCACTGAGAAAGAAGTGAACTGATTTATCATGTGTTTGCAGGAGAGAACAGGGAGAGAATAAGTGAGAAGCACGCGAGGTAAGGGAATTTGAATGTCAACGATTAATAAAGATTAAAACTTGGGCCCAGAATTGATATGACACAGACATTTTCTCAATTGGGTGTGTGGGATTTTGTTGTTTATGGGTCAAACCAGGAGGGATTTTGCAGGAGAAATAAGGGGGGAAGGGGGAAAACTGAGGAATGAAGAACTTAATTGGGTGAATGCTTGAGGAAGAAGAAGAGTGCGTGGAAAAGGAGGATTTGACGAGGGTAGTCACTGTCGTTACATGTGGAATGTGCTTCCTCCATATTGATTTGTTTTGCAGATTTATTGTGCCACTAAGTGGAATGTTTCTTGTTGGCAAAAAGGGGCAAAAAAAAAAAAACAGAATTGGAATGTTTCTTCTCATCTTCCACCAGGCATTCAAGTCACGTACGCTGTTTATAGGGGAGGATCCTATTTACAAGGTAAAGATTCTATTTACAAGATGAGATAAAGATATAAACTTTTTATTGTCCTATTCTGTAGGTCATATAATTAAATGTTTCACATCAACTTAGAATAAAATTAATTGAAAAGTTGAAGAATTTTAATACATAAATAATAAGGCTTAATGTTTTCCTTTACTTATATGAAACTTGATGAAAAAACTTATCAATAGGCTTGTTTGGATATTCCGTTTGGGCATCTAAAAGATATTCTTGCGCTTACCGAGACAAAATTTTTCTTATATATTTACCTCGGAACCTATGCCCGTTCTCCCAACGGACTTACCAAACAAGCCCAATTTGATACTATGAGTATAACAGTTAGATTTAGATTAAATTCCTCTCCTTTTTTGAGCAACAAATTGTGTTTATTTCTCATCTTTTTTTGGCCAAAAAAACATTTCTCATATTTTTTGTTTCACTTTTATCCTAAATTAATTATATGTATTTCTCATCTATTTTCTCCACCCATTCTTTTTCATATTATTTACACTCATCATCTCTATAAATAAAGATATACTTAAAAAATTTACATTTCTAACACATTTAAAACTTTTAACTAATTTTAACCATAAGTTTATTTTGCACTACCTGTAAATACTTAAATTAAAAATATAACAAGGAAATAATTAAATGGGATAGTTTATTTTCATTGTCATTTTTTTTCAAAAAGAAGAAATATTCTCTTCTGATGCAGAATTTTTGAGAGACTTTTTATTACGGGAAGGATGGAATTATAGAAAATGGGTGTGCGTTTTAAGTTTGACTAAAATTAATCAATTAATATGACAAAATTCAAAAGATGATCAAGAGATGTGTATGTTCTCTGATGTAGTGTTGCTGTACACTTTGTTATAAACTTTATATCAAGGATATTAACTACTATCTTATCTCTATCTTTAATTCGTAATACAAGAGTCAATTTTGAAGTGATCAAAGAAACTAATTAACGGATCTTTTTACCATTTTCTCTAAACTAATTTTTCTGACTTATAAACTGATATATAATCTAATGGTATAAATAAATATTTTAAAACATATCTTATAATTAATTGATTCATTTAGTTTTTTTATTTCTCAGAAAACCAACTTGTTTTTATATTAAGGTCTTGAAGTGATATTAATGATATTGATATTTCAATGAATTATATATTTTAGTGCTTTAAAAGTTCATGGAATTACTATGATGTCTCCAAAAAGAAATTTAATTACCACAAAATCTAATAACAACTTAGTAGCATACAATGATACGTTTCAGAATAAGAAACGATAGCATGGTTTTGTTCCTCATTTGTCATGGAGATTTTTGTAGTAATTAATTCTATTCTTTAAAATCTCATGGTAATCCTCTCTAGTTAATTAATATGTATATTTTTTAAGAGACTGAAGCACACACTTTGTCCTTTTAAGCTTACTTAAATAATTTCAGTTTAATCCCAAAGTCTATCAATACTGTTGGTCTCATCTACCAAAAAATGTTGGCATGATAAATTTAAATGATGTCCATGCAATTAAATGCTAAAAATCACTTAATTAATTTTAATCCTTAAAGATATTTATTTTATATTTCAAAATAAACCTGCTGAAATGTGACTATTTAAGAGAGACATGAATTGGGTAGGAAAAAGAATTCTACAAGAACAAAGTATAAAGTGAAAAAGAATAATATCAAAATGCAAAAAACTACACTAAAAAAAGAATATTGAGTGAGAGAGATCAAATACAGTGAAGTTTATTCTTGTTCTACTCGAATCACTTGAACCTATATTCACTTGAGATTTATAAAAAAAAAAAATCACCGCGCAACAAAGTCTTTAATGAATACTTATTAAAGGTTTCAGCAAGCAATCCTTTCAATAGATGTCCCTTTCTGAAACTGCCCATTGTTTTCCCACCGAAAACTCCAATTAATTGGTAGGAGTTGTTTCAACTTATTAAAGGTTATTAAGTCAATCTTCTGGGAATGTGATAGTGTATATGGTAGGGTCATCACCCAAATGAGTCTTACCATGATTTGATCTGGATTGGTCTTGTATGTAATTCCCTGAGAAGTTGGTTAGAAAACCCGATGCTTACACACAAAAAAAAAGTTTTTTTTTTCTTTGGAAATCATCACTATGGTATTTTTAAGACTTCTAACAAGACCGGCATACAAGTTTAATGAAATAATCTAAAACATTGTGGAAGTGTACCTGAATTGATGGATGCGGTTGATGGAAGGGGTAGATCAACCATGTTATTATTAGAGGGAGAGAAAACGTCTGCAGATGGGAAAATAAGGCGGTTATTAACCCTTAGCTAACCTGAAGACCATAGCCCTCTATTTGTAGGGGGACCTAATATTCAACCCATCAATGAATACAAGCCAGCAAATCGAGCCTCAGTATATATTAGTCCATGACATCTAATTGAGCCTACTTAATTCCTTAAACCTTAGTAGATCACTTTATATTTGGACTGGGACAATAAATAATGGCATCACATATAAGTGTAATTTGTAGCACATTGTTGAATTATTCCAACATATACTTCTTACTTATTGTGAGATGTTTTAGAAATTCAATTTTTTCTTTAGAATTTCAAATGTTTTTCCTTTATTTTTGACAATCAAAATAATTTTTTAATGATTCCGTTTGGAATCAAGCCTTCACGAATAAGTTCAGAAGAAATGAATTTTCTGACATATTCAAGAGAAGAAATAAAAAAACAGAGAGAGAAGGGGGGTAATAATGTTACCTCCCGAAAAAGAAAATCAAACTCATAAGAGAATCATCATAAATCTAGTATAAAATGAGTCATACGAACTAATTTAGGTTCTAGATGGTCCCATCAATGGCTTTCCAAAATTAAAGTAATTAGCTTCATTTATATAAAACTCAATAGAAGGGGCTAATTAATAAAATAATGCCAATAAAATAGTGATTATTATCGCATTAAGAAATCAAGGTGCTAATTTAGTAAAATCAATAATTAATTTAATGGTAGTCTTTGGGTGTGACACTCCTATACATACATATAAGAAAATAACAAAGCATTTAAGGATCTACACATATTTAATTTCCTGTACTTTGAATTTATGGACACCGGCACACAAACATATGAATTTATTGGTAATTAAGTAAGGTCACGTTTGGTATGGTGGAAATGAGCCCATGGAAATGGAAATTGAATTCAATTCCACACTGTTAGTCTGTTTGGTACACTTGATAAGCTCATGGAATTGATTTCCATCCACACTGTTAGTCTGTTTGGTACACTTGATAAGCTCATGGAATTGATTTCCATATGGAAATCAATTCCATCAAAATGGCATATTTAGATTCCATCATGCAACCTGGAATTGCCCAAAATTCCATGGAGTTCTAGTTTTGGCCTTCCATCCTCAGTCTCTTCGTCAACCTCATCCCTGACGAGATCTCCAGCAACGATCTCCATTGTAGCGATCTCTAGCCATCCACAACAGTGACGAGATCCTCATCCCCCGATGATCCCATTGTGGCTTCTTCGCCAACCCGTCGTCTCATCGTTAACCTCCGACCTTCCAACGATCTCCAGCAAGGACGAGACGACGATCTCCGACCAAAGTTGCAAGCTTCAAGCTCGCCGACAAGCTTTGACTCGTCTAGATCTATGACTTCCCACCGTTGCTTCGACGGTGACCGACGACGATTTTTATCTCCTTCGGTTTCGACGGCGAGACTGGGAGGATGGAAGAATTTTTAAAAAAATTAATTTAAAAGGGCTTTTAGGTCTTTTCATCTAAAAATCCTATCTCATTTCCATAACATACCAAACGTACTCTTAAATCTTATTTCCATTTCCATATCTATTTCCATATCCATCGAAATGAATTCTGCGTAGCAAACGAGGCATAAGTGATATCAATAAGTAGCATCTCATACTAGGACCACTCTATAGATATAGACACTAATGTTATTTATGATTTACTCGAGTTAAGGTCTCGTTTGCAAAATTTATACCTTTGTTATGAATAGTACAAGATTGAATATTACTAAAAAGGCACTAATAACAAGAGCTTAGAAGAGGAATGATAGATAATGGACATGTGTGGAAGAACATTTTCAAAAGTCAAACGCCTCTTCAACCGTGTTTTTTCACAAAACGAAATAATCTCCTCCACATATTTATTTTGATTTACGTAAAAGTACTTCTATACCATATTCGCAAACGGGCACAATGGTCATCCTCTCTCAGAAGCAAAATATTACTAGTGTTTTAGTTCAGTTGATAATCTCAAGCTGAGATGGAATTAGATTTATCTGTTTTCAATTCTCAATATCAAATACTCCTCCAATTATAATTACAAGAGCTAGTTAGAAGGTTGACATTGATGCTAAATATGATATATCGATCCATTTTATATCTAATAAATATTTATCATTTTTCTACGAACTAACTTATAAATCAATACATAATCTAATACTATTATATGGGCATTTTTTTGAAATTTATGACACATTTGTTATAATTAAATAATTTCTTTAACGTTCTTAATATACTTAACTTGGTTAAATAATTCTTACATTGACAATCCAAATAATATATAACATTTTCTAAATTATTTTAGGAAAATTTACCCTCAGTTCACAGCAGTAACTGGTTCGATTTTTATTGACAGCTAGTGAGGTTGTTGACAATCGGATCAATTACTGCTGAGACCTAATGGTAATTGTGCTAATATTTAATCATTTTTATTCATTAATTCCTCTATTTGGGATCTGATTATAAATTTTCCATTATTTATAAATTCTCTGCTCATGAGACGACCAACCAAAGCTCCCATTTTGAGGAGGGTGCGACATTATTTCTTTCCTATTTTGGTGGTAGAATTAGATGCCATGCTTTTCTATTATCGGCCAACTAGCCTCTTTATCATACACATTTAATTGTCTTTTTATCAAATCATTTATCGAATTTTATTAGGGTCACTTATATTTGAGTTAATCAGTTGTGTGCCTTACTTTTAAAATGTATAACAAACCTCCCTAAATTTTCATATTTACACAAAGGACCTTTATCTTATGAAGTATTATCTACACACGTTATATCATTTAAAACTCAATACAAATCAACCAGTCAATTTAGTGAACTAATCCCCAAGGCGGTCTAGTTAAAAGTTTTAAACATATATTACTAGGTTAAATTTTATATTTTTCTTCTTTTTTTAAGTCTGAAATGACATCCTTTTGAATTCAAAAAATTATTAATTCTATTTTATTGGGTAATGTGTGGTTTACACGTAATTGTTTTGTTTAATCGTAAGTTAACTTCTTTTTATTTTAACATTTAGGCTTGTTTGGTTAA
>JANTPZ010008532.1:0-12574 GCA_025593235.1 Vachellia pachyceras
CTCATGGTGCACAGAAACGTACGCCCCTCCCTTCCTCACCTCAAACGCTGATCCTACCAAACGAAAGAGAGCTGCGGAGAATAGACCAGCATAAATGGTGTTTTATACAGAAGTGTTAACAAGTTCCTATGATTTTGATTTTATTTATCCACGAGATCATCGGTCAAAATAATGCTTATCTTAATTTATTATTGTTCCCATAAAGGTGACTGACTAGGGATGGTTACATTGCATAACTATAAAAAACAATTTTTACTATTTTAATCTATGCTAGTAATCAAGAAAAAGGCTAAAGTATATGTTTACTATTTTAAGTTTACATCAAGTTTTATTTTAGTCCCTTAAGTTTAATCTATTCATTCACTTTGCTAAAATCGAATGAGAAAAGGGTAGTTACGAAATTAAACTTGAGAGTCGATTTTCAGATCTTCATTTGGTAATACAGACCATAGGTGTTGCTCCTTAAAGGAACACCCTCCATTGGTCTCTACACGAACAAGATCATGAACTCGAACAATGTGCTAGCACCTTTTCTTGAACCACCATAGCTCGTGCGTCTAAGGAGGACACAAAATTTCTTTACGTGATTCAAGTGAAAAATAACCTCTGCTGTTCTCATACCCTCTCTCTTTATGCGTTTCTTATGGTTTTCATGCTCACAAAGAAACCTCCAGCCTCATTACTAAGCCTTATTTAACTTAAGCCTTATATTTAAATCAAATAATAAATTATATACAAATTAGTGCTATCAATATCAATCAACATCTAGCAATTTCAAAACCCTCTGCTGTTCTCATACCCTCTCTCTAAGACATTGTATTTGGAAATAATCTTCTAGCAATTTTTTATATGAATAGTGCTATCAATATCAATCAACCAATATATACTTATAAATATCTTCCGCCATATTACTGTTCATAGGAAAAAGTTTCAAATTTCAAAACCCACCATAAATTTTCCTTCACATAGCCCAAGACACTCACTTTTTCTAGAGATGCCCTCATCTCACATAGGCTCCCTCCCTCCCTCTCACGTTTCAAATGCGAAACACCCTTAACGCGTGAAAGGGGAAGCTGGCTTGAATGATAGAGGTACGATATCAGAGATTGAATCAAAGAAAGGACATCTCACGCATAAAGAGGAAGAGAAAGAGAAAAAGGGAGGAAGAAAAGTAAATATGTGTATATTCATTTATCTCCACATGTGTACAGTATATATAAAACAAATTTGGTCAATGCCAGCTGTATCTAGCTATAGATTACAAGTGGTAACTATGCAACTGATTCTCTAACTATAGATTACAAGTGGTAACTATGCAACTGATTCTGTTAGCAACTAGTAACTAAGTAACTGACTCCGTTACCCCCCATAGACTGGAGCGTATATATTGATTATGCCAAGTTTAGACAAGAAGCCATGAAAGGGCTGGGGATCAAGAGTTTTTGTAAAAATATCAGCAAGTTGGTTGGAATTGCGAACTGGAAGAGACATATAAACATCCTCATTAAGATCACCATGTAAAAAGGCATTATTGACATCAAGCTGTTCAAGATGCCAATTGGACGAAGCAGCCATAGCAAGTAACAAATGAATTGTAGTCATCTTGTAAGTCCCATATTATTTTGATCTTAGTAAAATAATCAGATACAGAGAGATCACCTTGTTAGATCAGAAAGAGTTCATCTTACAGCTCTGCCACATGAAAGGCATCACTCTGACTGAAAAACACTCCCTTAGGTCATTCCAAACATCTACTGCCTAGTTCAACCAAATGACGCTCTAACTGATTGAGGGAGAAATTGAATGAAATAACCAAGTAAGAACCATAGTGTTGCACTTTTGCCACACCGAAAACAAGGGATCACTGGAATCCGGAATCTTTAAAGATCCATCAACGAATTGATATTTGTTTTTACTCATCAAGGCAATCATCATAGCATGCGCCCAGTAGTGGTAGTTTGATCCTGTTAACGGTGGCATGACCAACACTAGTGAGGGATTCTCATTGGGGTGCATGAAATATGGGTTGGACGAGTCTTGGCAAGGATCTACGCAAGCAACGGAGGAACAGCTTGCTGGAGCCTCCGTAGCTATAGATAATGAAATTGGAGGAAAAGAAGAGTAGTCTCAGTGGGAGTGATCCCTAGTCGTTTGAGGTCAAATTTAATACTCTAATTATGCAAATAGTGGCACAATCTTGAGGTCGATCTCTAAGGAGCTTATGTGTCTCTAAGTAACTAATTAGCAATTTATCTCACAAAAATTAAAAGGAATAAGGTTCTGTCATCATAATTCCAAATCAAAAGCATTATCTAACCTATTGTTTATTTTGATTTCTTTATCAATTAAATTGCAATACAGTAAGATATGAACAAAGAAATGAATTAATATCAAGATTGCTTCCTAGGAGTCTATGAATCTGCCGTCATTGCTTATCAGTTAATAAGCTCTTAATTATCACCTCAGAACTGATAATCTAGATCAACAAGCACATATCTGGCCCTTTCCAAGAATAACATTGATCAATGTTACTCATGTGTTTTTCACCATTCACAGATTTAACACTTAATCGAGGTAAAAACCAGAGAATAGTTACTCTAGATCAGGAAATTTATCTCCAGACAATTGCCAAATTCATCAAGATATATGCATAAGTTGAAGGATGCAAACACATCACATACATTTCACTAATCAACACAATGTTAAACTCCACTGTGTAAATCTGAAATGAAAACAAGTGAAAAGAAAAAGCTCCCTTGTCAAGGCAAAGCTCTGGCTCATCATATCTCCCAGGAAAGCAAAGAAATCAGCTAGACATGGAGATAAGGACAGCAGCAGCAAACTGAACTCCAAAGTCTGCCATGACGGACGATCAAGATGGAAGGATTGAGATGAAGTGAAGGTGGAAGGTGGAAGGTGACGGAAAGAAATGGAAGGAGAAGATTAATGAAGAAGACGGAGATAGAGGTCTGTGAAAAATGTAGAATCGAAGGCAACGATGGAAGGGAAGATTTTAGGAGGTGGATGGAGATATCCAATGAAAACTGAGGATCACGGACTCCAGGCCCTCCCTCTGCTGTAAGTCACACAGCTCTGGAAAACTCCAGAAGAGCGTACGAAAGGAGAGTGGCAGAAGCTATATTAAAATTGTGTTAGTTGCTTTCTTTACTGGCCAGCTGTCCCTTTTTTCTGGTTCTCCTCAACTGATTCTGTTGAGTTTATTTCCTCATTTGGTTTTTGGGCCCACTGTGCAGTTGCCCAGAGATCCTCAAAACGCAGCATTTGTTGTTTCTCTTTTCAACAATCATTCTCCAAAATAGCCTACACATTAAACCCAAGTGTGATGTAATATCAAGCACCTAAAGTGCTAAGCATTTTTAGAAAATTCAAGGAGTGATTAAAATATATCAAAATTAGCAACTAATTCTTTTAATCCCTTATCAACACAATTAACCTCTAATTGGTATATTTATGCTCAAATAAGGTCTCTAGAGGTCCATATTGAGTACAATTAAACCCTATAAAATAATGAATTATCAGGGAGCAATGGAAAGAACGTGAAGAGAGAGTGCAGCATATTCAAAGTAATACACAACGGTTAAAGAGGTAAAAGGGGAAAGTGAAAAAAGGAGTGAGAGAGAAGGAGGAAGAGAGAGTTACGCAATGGTTAATAAGAGGTAAGGAAGGAAAGTTGGATAAAGGAGTGAAAAGGGAAGCAAATTACTTGCTCTGATACCATAATGCATGAAAGGGGAAGCTGGCTTGATGACAGAGGTACGATAGCAAAGATTGAATCAGAGAAAGGATATCTCACGCATAAAAAGGAAGAGAAAGAGAAAAAAGGAGGAAGAAAAGTAATTTTGTATATATTCATTTATCTTCACGTGTGTACAGTATATATGAAATAAACTTGGTTAATGATAACTGTATCTAGCTATAGATTACAAATGGTAACTATGCAACTGATTCTCTAACTATAGATTATATGTGGTAACTATGCAACTAATTATGTTAGCAACTGATAACTAAGTAACAATAACTAAGTAAATAACTCCATTAACCCCTTAGCCACGCCATAGTTAAGAGGCAAGAAGTGGGATATACATGATAGAGAGCACACAAAACATGACGATGAGGTTGAAGAAGAACAGAAAGAAGAGACGGAACGTGAGTGTCGACCATGGTCATATCATAAAGCACAAGAATCATCCAGGAGATTGGGTAATGCTGGAGATATGCATTGTAACACGTTCCTTAATGATAGAACTCATTATTTACATGGTTTTTTTTACTAATTTTAAGTGTTTTTGTAAAACTTTTACCCTCATCTTACAAGCATTCATGCCTCTCTTGATTACTTTGACTATGCATTGCATTTTGCTGATAAAAAGGTAAAAAGGGTTACTTGGCTCATCCAACTAAAATGTCTTGAGCTATGATTTGTTTGATTCTTTACAAAGCTCTCTACTTTTGTTTGTATGTGATCCTACCCAGTTGGTACACATGATAAAACTTTCTTCATCGTAATGCAATGGAAATGGATCAAAAAGATTTGTGATTTCTAAGGATTGCACTATAGGATGCAACCCCAGGGTCGTTCTCTACGGGACTATTTATGTACCACTATTTACTAGCTTGTGTTCAGGTTCGCTTTGCAACAAAAACCGTTGTTGACTCAAAATTGCTATCTACCTAAGGCTAGTTACAAAATGAAATTTCTTTTTGGTGTTTTTGGATTGAGTATAAGAGTGAAAGTAGAGTTGAAATGTAAAAAGTGTTGGATGATGGATTTCCTCTTGAAAATGAATTAGGTTATCATAGTTCACAAAAGATTAGGGAAAGTAGTAGTTTTTGCACTAAGTTTTGTAATGAAAACCCCAACAACTCGCTGGTTTAGAAATTCCATGTAATGAACTCCATTCCATGAAACCCTTTAAAAACACTTAGTGTGTGTACGGAAGTCGCAAGGTGCAAAATTTAACTCAACACAATATTGCCTCTAAAATCAAGCACAACTAAGAAGATAAAAGAGAGCAACAAAGATTTCATTGAATAGGTAGAAATGAGACTTCACTCTACCACGTCAAACACAAAGCAAGCTCAATACACAAATAATCCAAGTTTGGCTCGACTGAGACCAAGTATTTACGCACAAATTACAAGTCTAACTCAGCAACTATGTAATCCATAATATAAATACAGATTGAAAACTAATACTCCCCTTTCGGAACATCGAACTTAGGCCAACTTCATCTCCAAGAGGAAGGGAGATGCTCAGCTACTCATGTGAAGTGGAATCGGCCTTCGTATGGATTATTGGAGATGCTTGGATGGATTAGGGGTGAGATGGGATGAGATTAGGGTTGTGTGAGTAGAGAGAATGAGAGAAACTATAGAATGATTGTGATCTTTGCCTCCTTCTTCTGTCACTCTTCGAAACTTACCCTATTTGGTGTGTGTTAACCGTCTAGGGTCGGATCCAAGAAGGTGGGTCGGATTTTGTTTCCATTTGGAGCCTGATTTGTTACTGCTGTGTGATATTTGCCACGACGAACTTGACATTTTCGCTGCAGTGAACCTCTCGTGAGAGTTCTTGCTCGCCTGATTGAACTTTGGCCACGACGAACTTTCCAGAGCTGCTTCCTTATGATCTTGCTAAGAGTTCCTGAAATAAAATAACAATTATTTGTAGTATCACTTGCTCATGATGGAAATTAAGCACAATTATATCATTATTCATGGCAGATGCACCCAAAATCACGCTAATCAAGATCAACAACTCTAAATCTCAAATTAAGCACAAGAAGAGTCATGAAGAGCTAAAATTGAATTAAAAACTCTGGAAAGGCAAGCACAAATGTAGTACAAATAATGCTCAATCAGTATGCATTTGGAGGATATCTAAAGACCCGAGATGGAGCATTGAAGTATCCACAATTCATTAAGAGAAAAAAGTCGACTCAGGAGGTGCCTCTATGTCCAAAAAGTCGTGATATAACCTTATAATACTGACTCCTTATATCATGACCTACTCAGTTAATTGTCGCAACATAAGCATGTTGTGGTTGTTATAATAGGATTTGATCAAGTGGGAGCTGAATTAGTAACCTTAAAAATTTAAAGTTGAAAACAACAAAGAATAAGGTTCCAGAAAGAAGTGATCGAGGGAGTTAAAGTGGAGAAACAACACATTAATTTATCCTGGTTCGATCCTTTTGATCCACATCTAGTCCTCAAAACACCTGAGATTTGCAAATTCACTATCATAGAATTCCAAGATCTTCAAGTCCTTACAATGAGAGGTCTCACTGCCTCTTACACAATCAAGAAAACAGAGGATACTCAAGTGTAATACTGATTACTTGAATGTTCAAAACACTTTTGATAGTACTCGAGTTTTACGGGAAGTGTTAGAGACAAAAGAGATTTACTTCCAGTGGTACTTTGAGTTTTTCTAAAAGTGTTACTCAATACTCAAGTGTTATATTCCAGACTTGAGTGTTGTTTAAGGCTTTAGGAGTCAACACTTTCAACCATACTTGAGTGCTTCAAAAAGTGTTGCAAGAGGTCATTGATACTCGAGTGTTGTAGCCAATACTCGAGTGTTTCTAGTTTCTACTCGAGTGCTACTTAAAGTATTGTTAAAAACGCTTGATACTCAAGAACTGTCCATAGTACTTGAGTGCTGTGAACTTTTCTACATAACACTTCTTTTCATACTAGAGAATGCTTGGGAGTGTTTCATGAAATCTTTCGATACTTGAGTATTATAATCAATACTCAAGTGTTGTCATTCTTTTGAAAGCTAACACTTGCATTCATACTCGAGTACACTTGAGAGTATTCTTCTTTTTGGCTCGATACTCAAGTATTGATCCTCATACTCAAGTATTGTGATGAATACTCTTCTTCATACTCGAGTGTGCTTGAAAGTGTTGAGTTTTAAAACATGATTTTGAAGTCATTACTCGAGTATTTGATATTAACACTCGAGTATTTTGCAATAATCTTCCTTATACTCAAGTGTTGATAGAAATGTTGAGCATACGACTTTATTTTCAACAATAGTACTCGAGTATGCAAGATCATATTATATCTAATGCCTATACATGAAACCAGTGAGAGCAAACATTGATGATGTGATGTCGAAGATATTTCACCTATCCCTTGAAGGCAAATCCAAGGAATGGAACATGAACCTGCCTCTCTATGTCAAAATGCCTCCAAGTCATGGACCAGCTTAAAGAAGGCCTTCTTAGACAATAACATTAAGACATCATTCACATGCCTCAATAAAACAGTCTAGCAGCAAGGGATAGGGTTAAATGCCAAAATCTCATAGCCATTCCAAAACAACTCAAACTAAGTACCAATATGCATCAAAACATGCATTTGACTTATTTATAACACTTGCCATTTAAAATTCTTGCTCTTCTTCATTTTCTCCCTCAAGCCCTATTTCAAGACCACTCTTGAAACTCTTGAATCTCAAGCTTAGGGAGAAAACTAGACCGATTCAAGAGAAGAATAAGGCTCAAGGATGAAATCCCATGGAAGAATCAACCTCAAACACTAATTTACCTTGGAACTTTTGCTTGATTTTTCCTTCTTCCTTTGGCTCCCATGATTGCTCTTCTCTCTTTCCTCTTGGTTGAGCATGAAAATGAGAGCAGAAATGGACTTAAGGAAGAATTAATAATCTGCACAAAGATTTTAAATGAGTGGTGGGGTCCACTTATACTACCAATCACTTTGCACTGATAAAATCTATTACTATGATTGTTATTCACTCTTATTTTTCAACCCTTAACAACGGCATACCAAGTGGCTCATTTCATTCGCCACACTCCACTTTTATACAAAAATGTTTTTGCTTTAACTTAATTTCATCAACTGAAAATGCTTCTTAGGAATTCCCTAATCACTACGCATATGAAAGGTCTTTAAAAATTCTCAAAATTCAGTAGCTCACTACATTATTCTTATATTCTTGAAACTCAATCCGGAAATGACCTTAATAAATTTTTTTCAAAAATCAAAATTCACCGATTTTCAGTTTACATATTGCCATTCCAGCAGCCTGATTCTTACTTTTTGCTGAAAACAATTTTATAAAATAGGACATTTCATGAGTCATTTTCATCCATTTTAAAAGTACATTTATGGGAGCCTTTGAACAATTTAAATAATAATATTTGGCCAAACACTCATCAAATAGCCAAAATATTAATTACCGTAAAAATTCCCCGTGAAGGGTATTTTGGTCAAAATTACCAAAATGCCCTTAACTTTTCCCGAAATGACCATTTTGCCCGTATGTTTCCTATCCTTGGAAAATGCACTCTTAAAATCTCTTATACTTCTATTCATTCTTTGGACACTTATTTATTCTGTAGCCCCTCGTTTAGCCCTAATTTTCAATTACAAAAAATTGAGGATGTTACACAAGATATCACTTCCGCCACCAAGATGGATAGGTAGGGGGATAAAGGGTCTCCTTGGGGAAATCCCTTGATTGGTGTAATTGTCCCCACCTTCTCTCCTGAAACACAAATAGAAAATTGAATAAAATCCACATATCTCATGCCAATTTAATCTTAAAAAGTCTCATCAATTCTATCATAAGGCTTACTCATATCCATTTTGAGAGAAAATTCATACTTTGAGCTGGATTTTTACCTTCGCAAAGAATGATATACTTCAAGGGCTATGATAATGTTGTCAAGAATAAGCCGCCAAGAAGAAAGGCACTCTGATTGTTAGATATACAATTTTTTATTCATGCAAAGCGCAATGACCTTAGAAATGATTTTATAACAGAGGCAAAAGATGAGACACATGCTCAACCTTGATGATTTTAGCTATTAAAACAATATTTTTTCATTGATGCCATTTAATATTTTTTTCATTGACGTCATTTAAGCCTGTGGGTTACGACAATAAATGCACCAACAACATTGTGAAATGATGGGCAAGCTGATGAGAAAATTCACTGACTTTGTTCAATACTTGGAAATTGAATGCTCTTCCGAATCGGTTGGCCCTTTCTACTACTATGGATGAGGATGATCCTCTTGATGATCGACCCAGTTGTAGTAGTTTTTTTATGGGTATATATTTTGGGGTGTTGCTGTTTTGGCATTCTATTTTGGTTAGTTTATCCATGACACTTTATTTGTAGCTGGATCCCACTTTGATTTAGCAGTAACTCTTTTGTGCAAAATTTGATCCTGATGATTTTTTTTGCATCCTGATAATAATTTTGGTTGTTGTTACTCTAAATATTGTTGCCGTGTTACTTCTGCAAGTTATTGTTATTTTTTTATGCCATTCCTGCAACCTCTCTTCATTGTTGGTCAGAAGCATGAGGAAAGGCCCTCATTTTCTCTTTTTATAAATTGGCAATCCGAAATGGGTAACATTGATCCTCCTCCTCCTCCTTCGGACCTTTCAATTCATAGATGTGGACCTCGGACCTCTGAATGGGGATACTCCCGAAACTCACAAAGAAAAAAGGAAGTGAGTTAGACAAAAAGAGAAGAAACTTAGACAAAAAAAAGAAGTAACTTGGACAAAAAGAAACAAAGTGACTTAGAGATAGCTTCTCAAGTTTAGAAACTTTGCAAATAAAATAACATGTCTAATTCTTATTTTTCAATGCACAATCATTAGTTGTAAATAACTAATTTGAAATCTTTAAAACCCATGTCAATACTTGATGAAGTTGAGGAAATGATTAAAATCCACGTAACTTTAATGAATTTTTACTCAAGTTTAAATGGTTAATCCGAAATGGTTAATAAAACATTCAAAAGTTGTTAGTACCTAATAAATTTTAGTAAATGGATAAAATTCAATCAATTGGAAAAGGTTTATCCGAAATGGTTAAAACATATTCAAGAGCTGTTAATCCCTAATATGTTTTTTTTTTAAAAAAACTTCCTGATGGGTATTTTTTGTCAATTTGTTCTAATTTCAAAATCTCAGTTTGGGTTCTCACACTATAAGTTCATTATCCATATCCATCGCATCTATGTCATTTAATATTTTCCAAGTTCTTCGGTTCGTTTGACCTAAATATAATTAATTGTGAAAATGGCAAAAGCAGTCAAAAATAGCTAAAGGGCCAAATCAATGTACGATCCTCGATGAAAAGGGTTTATAATCAGAGGAATCCAAACTTACGGTAATAGAACAAAATTAGTCCAAACTTTCAAAATTCAGTGCTAGTTCTTCGATCACAATGGTCCATTAATTTCATCACTAGACAAGTTTGTAACCATTTAAGTTCTAGAAGTTGTCAATCTCTAATCTACTTTAACTTTTAAATTTATATTTTTTTTAAAAATAACACTTATTGATTGCACTTTAAGAGATTTTTTTAAAGAATAGTTCTAATACAAATGATGAAAAATAGTATTTTATTAAAACCAACACATGAGTTTTACAGATAATATACCAATTCTAATTTCTACAAATCAATTATCTAACTCCTACGATAACAGATAAGAGTTTCCAATAGCGCACGCATTGCAAGTAGTGATAATTTCGCTCATTTAAGGTGATTGACTGCTGGCTTTATTGGACTGCGCTTTCCTTCATCAAATGTCAATAATTGACATAGCAGAATGAAAAAGATTAAGTACCAATTATGCCCCTTGCAAAACTATTGAAGGTTGCACTTATGGCATATAATCAGTATTTTAGCCTTTTAACTGTTCTCTGTAAATTTCTTCATTCTTATCATACCAAACGAAAATGTGGAAAAGCAATCTTATTCCTCTGAATATCACACCACACATAATCCATTTGATTCCCTTATTTTCATCACTCACTTTCCACTGTCACAAGCATCTATTCTGCATCAACAAACAAGCACTAATCGCAATGAGCTTTAACTGGAAAAAAAAAACTGGTACTACAAGATCAGGGTTGCCAATAGCAACTAGGACTGATAATTTCTCTTCTCATAATTATGATTTTCTTTTAGAAGAGGAAGCTAGACTCTGTTGCAAGAACGAGTAAACAAATATTACATATTCTAGTTCTAAGTAACAATGAATTATCAACACTTAACTAGTTGTTATCTTAGCATCAAGATGGTCATATTTTCACAAACCGAACATCGCTCTGACCGAAAGCAGTCCCACAGGCCGGACACTTGCGATGACGGAGTTCTAAGTTCCTTTGAATACATGGGGTGCAGAACAGATGATAACATTTCACAATCACAACCTGCCCAATAAAAAATCAAACTCAATAAATTCATGAAAGTCAAAAATAAAATTTAAAAAAACAGCAGAAAGAAAGAATAAATCCTACGAACATTCTCTGAAATCGGTTTATACAGTTTAAACAGCTTACACTGTAAAAGAAATACGCATATTAGCTTTACATTTTGCTAATGTAACATAAAGCGTGTCTTCCATTTTGGAAAAACTTACACAAACCTTTGTTGGTAAAAAAGGAGTAGATCATACATAGATTTTTACAGAAATTACACAAATCTCATAATTCAAGGGGAGGTTTGAATATAATAAAAACGTCTGCATAAATAACAAGATTAATGAGAAATTTAAATTTTTCTTTACTTCATGACAGGTTTATGTAAGTTTTAAAAATAGATGAAAAGCATGGAATTGTAGCAAAACTCATAAAAATTGCATTGGTTTTGAGATAGAGTACACTCAAAGAAAATGTTTGGAACTTAAATGTTATTCAATTGATCTTTTTGTAAATTAAGTGCCATTCCCCTTTTTATTATCTAGATCAATTTCACGTTAAGGCACTAACTATAGACTATAGAGAAGCATCAACCTAAAAATTAGCATCATGAGCAAATAACCCTAGTATTACCATTGCTTTTTATTTTAACCATTATTACAATTGCATTTACTATGTCTTTAAGTGAATGAATAAAATGCTTTTCCATCAAAACACCATTATAAAAGTTGCTAACCCCCACGGGTGTGTTTGGGAAGTCCATTGGGAGAAATGAGTTCACAGATTTCGAGGTATTTTACGGATTTCAAGATGATTTTATGGATTTCGAGATGGTTTTTACAGATTTCGAAATGGTTTTTTATTGGAATGTGTGCACCGTTTGGGAAACGGTGTTCCCAAACAAGCACCACATCATTGTCGTGGAGCTGACATTTCCAGCACACAACCGCCAGTAACAAAGTTTTTGGTGTTACCTCCTTTTGACGATCAGAACAGACGGTGCACTTGATCATGTTCTTGCAAACACTAATTTCATCTTGTAGCTTTTGTATTGCCGTCTCTCCAGTTTCAGAACTCAGCTCATCAATTTTGTTGTTTAATTCCTTGAGTTCTTCCTCAAGCTTCATTTTTGAACTCCTGTTTGACATGGTGGATGAATATTTCCCAAAGTAAACCAGTCTATCAATTGCACAAACTTGACATATATTACACAGATCATGCAAGTACATTATTAACTTGATAAACAAAAAAAAACAACAAAGAAATCCAAAGCAGAAATGGCAACATGCTTCTTTCATAGCACTACTTTCCACCTAGGAAGAGGAGACCAGAAGATAGGCATATAGAGTCA
>JANTPZ010008534.1:0-11808 GCA_025593235.1 Vachellia pachyceras
GCCATAGTATGGAAATCTCTCTGTCACATAAGGGGGGATGCTTCTGGGCTAAATGTTGTGACGATCTGTACAAATGGATCTAAGCGGAAAGAAGACGAATTGCCAATCAATGGCTTGGTTTTCAGCAAGGTGGAGGCCGATTTTGCTGTGGAGAAGTCCGACGTGTCAGAATTGGCATTGCTGATTGGTGATGAGAAGAAGGTGGTGGAGAATGATATCCTGGAAAAGATGGTGGAAGAAGATGAAGGAAAAGGGGATTTTGTGGTTTATGGAGCGAACCTGACATTTGTCGATTTGGAAGGAGCTGAGTTTTATGATGTGAAACTGAATGGAAGGAAACCTATTCTGGCGAACTGTGCTTTTCACGGGGTGGGCGATAAGGGTGTCGTCTCTGTGCTTCCAGTGCCGGAGGTAGATGACAACGCTGAAGATGGTGGCGGCAACGGAAGAATTATCACCGTGGCTCTTCCTCCGAAAGAACTTGGGCAGCTAAAGAATGAGCTGGAAAGAGAATGGTCTATTGCGTGAAGAGTGTAATGGAAATAGCAATAAAGAATGCTTGGGTTATGATGTTTATTTAATTGTAGTTCCACAGGTTCGTGATGTTCGAGTTATTTTGGGAATAATGAATCCATTACCCAGTTAACAAGATTATAATCATGTAATGTATGTATCTATCATCCCCAATGATTAACTCGCTGGTAGGGTATTGAAACTGATACGACTAAACAAGTATAGCGGTTTATGAGTCTGCCGGGAGAGAAGTATACACGTTGATAACAACTTTTGGGATTCAAAATGTGTATTTTGGATTCAAAAGTCCATTAACCTGCAAACTCTAGTGTTTAGTAACTTCTTATTTCAAAATATATTCTAAGTAAAAACTCTTTTAAAATATAATAAACGCACTCTGAATCAACGTTTATCCAAATATAAATGCATTTTGTCAAAATAAATTCTAACTGTAACTGCGAGGGAAGATTCACTTTCGATGCCTGTGTAGCAGACTCTCCGGTGTCAAAATAAATTCTAACGGTCACTGCGAGGGAAGATTCACTTTCAATGCCTGTATAGCAGACTCTCCAGTGGATTTAATATCACATGGATTGATTCGTGTTTTGGTTACACGTGCGACGTTTGGCTGGTTCATGGTATATTCTGGTTTGGGCTTTTGGTGCTTGGAAGTGGGGGCACGTGCATGTGAGGCTGTTTGGCGGTTTTTGGTTTTTACAGGATTCTAGCTGTACTTGTTCCGAGTACTTTGATTCTTTGTGTAATATGCTCTCAGGCCTCAGCATCTTATGCACATTTTACTCACACACCACTGTAACGCAATTCATATACTCCCTTGTTTCAATTCTAAACTTAGGATATCATTTACAGTGTAATTTGCTTTACAAAGTTGAGACACATTAGAATGAAAATTAGTTTCTTAAAAATCAATTCTGCATTAATGGTTTGGATAAAAAAAAAATTGATTCATAACTGATTCTCTGTGTCTCTGATAAGTAAAAGATAGACTGATGAAGTTAAATTTATTACGTTTTATGCTGCCTCTCATGCACGCATCTCAAGGTTGAAGTTTCTCAATGATTGCCAAGAATTTTTTTTTAAATTTCAAATAGAAAATAAAATGGTTTTTTAACTTAATGGACGTGTTTGGAAAGGAGTTCAAAGGGTGAATCGCGCTGGTGAAAAGTGAAATAAGGCTGATCTGATTACTGTACATATTTTCACATGGTTTGGGAATGTTTCTTGTGACATAAGCTACTTCTTCCCACAAGCTGAAAATCTGAGCTTCTCATCTACCCAACGACAGCGGCCACGGCGTCATCCATCGCTACTCATGTTCTCCTTAGATGTTGGAGAAGGAAGCAGCTCCCCAGAGATTTTCTGCGCTGAAAGAATGGGCGCCAATGGAAGAAAGGCTTCCACCGACAGCGACCTCCGTCACCAAAGCCATACGAATCCAGCAAGAAATTCGGGGGTTTTTCAAATCCACAACAGGATTGGTATTGGATGGAAACCACTGGTGATGAAACTTCATGGGCAAGTGCTAGCTTGAGCACGCAGGTATAAATTTCTTTAACACATCTTTCATTGCAGAAAATCGTTCGACGTAATGGCAAGGTTTGATGATTCTGTTCCTTATTGAGTAGTGTCACTTTGGTTTGAAATAAGATGTAAAGCTTTTTCTGAAATTGCACCTACTTGCCGGATTCGGTTACCCTTTTTTGCTTATGAAGTTGGCAAAGTGAAACCATGAAACAGGGAGGTTAAGATAATGATGCTTCTTTCTCCACTAATAAAAATCTGAGCTTTTTAATTTTAATACACAAATATAACTTTTAAATTTAAATTCAATTATAATTTACATTTTTTATTTTCAATTTCAGCAAGGTTCATATTTTTTATTTTAATTTTTGAAAAAAAAAGTTATTTATCCCACTACGTTCCCAAACATATTTACTTTTGCAAATAAGTCACTTATTCCATCGCTTCTCCAAACATAAGTACTTTTACAATATGATTTATTTTCAATTTCACTTTTCCGCAAATAAGTTATTTATCTCAATACGTTCTCAACCGGGCCTAATATCATGTGGGAAAAATTATTTTTGTATTGTGAAATTATTTTCAAATGATTTTTTTTTGTTAAAGTAAATATATGCTTCTGTCGTAGCTAATTTTATTCAAGACATTATATTTAAATTTTAGTTTATCATGGATTAATCGGTTATATCTAACCAATCATGTTGTTTAAATGAATCGGTTTTGCATCAACGGAGATTAACGAAAGAACCAATTGTTGACGAGAGGTTTATGGCAGGACTCTCGGATTTCAACAGAGACAAAGGGTTTGTTTGGCAACAGCTTTTTAGAATCTAGGTTTGGTTTCAAAACTTAGGTTTTACTTCAAAACCTAGGTTTTGTCCAAACGAATTTTTTTCCTAGAAGCTATTTTGGTTTTGAAACCTAGGTTTCTCTTTCCTACTTTTTCCTCTTTCCTCTTTCATACTTTTTCTCTCTTTCTCTTTCTTACTTTCCTACCCACATTTTTGCCTCGGAATCCGTAAAAGCTAATAACTTCCCAAATATAAATCACTTTTCAAAACCTATGTTTTATCTCGAAATCTGTAAAAGCTATTTTCCAAAAGCTATTCTCCAAAACCGAGATTTTGCCTCGGAATCTGTAAAAGCTATTTTCCAACCAAAATCCAAACAAGCTCTAAACGCCGGTGCATGAAATTAATCCTGCTGGCTTAATCTCATTGGCTACCTGTACCTAATGGATTTAACTAATTTAACCTAAGTTTTGTCTTTTAATTCTTTAAGCTTTGATCCTTGGTCCTCAATTCTCTATTTTGTCTGATGGCTTACTTTTTGACCGGACAATCATATGGAATTGGTACAAGGTAGGTTTTTTCAAGAGTGAGATTATTCATTTTTTATGAACAGTATGCCCTATAAGAATATATATATATATGCTATGAAAATTTACAAGTATTTTCTTTATTTGGGCAGCATAGGTCGAATTAATCTTAATTTGGATTTTATGTTTGTTGGAGAAAAGCACGGTAACTGGCGAGGAAAAAAAATCCAAGTGTTAATATTATCAAATAATCTACGTTTTAATGTCAGCCATAAGTTTAAACAGTGGCGTGCTAATCTAATCCATTTAAAGTTTGTTTTTTTAATGTATAATTAAAATTTTCAATTTTTTTATTTAGTATTAAGGGGGAATTGGAAAAAAGTCCCTGCAAAAAAATTTTATACACAAAACACATGTACCCACAGATTAACAAAGCTGTGTTTTAAATAATTCTCATATGTTGGCAAAAAAAATCATTGTCATCAAAGGACAAAGGGGGACTTACTCCTCTGCTATGTAAATCTTGTACATGAAAATTAAAGTTGCTATGTGAATTTTGTATACATATAGTAACATTGTTCATGTCATCTGAGTACTTAAAACATTAATTAAGTTAAATGTATATCAAGTTTTAATTTGGTTTCTTAAATTTAAAAAATGTATTTTCAGTCATCTATTCTTTCGGGAAAGGATCCTCTCCACTATTCAAAAAGTAGTGGAGATCTTTACTGCACATCCAACGACTCTCAGCCTTTGGATAGATGATAGTTTAGGTTTATTGAAACGGTGAGTAGAAGAGGGAAAAGTGGAGGAATTATTTGGGTAAATATCAGCCTTTGGATGTGCAGTGGAGATCTCCACTACTTTTTGAGTAGTGGAGAGGATCATTTCCCTATTCTTAAAGCTATTAATTTTATTTAACCAAAACTGGAAACTCAGTAAATTTAAATAATGATTTTACTATTAAATATTGATAAAATATAATAAAATTCTAAAATATAAAAATAAATATATTAAATAATAAATATTTAAGTATATTTTGCATTTAATTTTTTGTTAAGTAAAATTAATGATCTCAATTAAAAGTGTAAATTTAAAAGAACACTAAGGGCTTGTTTGGCAATCTGGTTGCCAAAATTTAGGTTTCAAACTTAAGTTTTCTCTTTCCTACTTTTTCTCTCTTTCTCTTTCTTACTTTCCCCTTTCCTACCCACTTTTTTACCTCGGAATCCGTAAAAGCTATAACTTTCTAAACATAAATCACTTTTCAAAATCTAATTTTTATCTCAAAATATGGGAAATTTAGGTTTCAAACCTGATTTCTAAACAAGCCCTAAATATATAATTTCGCCTAAATTAAATTTCAGTTGCTTCTATCTAATCTTTTTACCCACAAAGACGAGCGTGATTATTGATGAATCAACTCCTCTCAGAAGAACCATCGGCCGCCTCAATTTCTGTTTTACTACTATAAATATAAATCCAGAGAAGGCGCGGGTTACAGTCGATTTTCGACATGTCAACTGTCAGTTCGCACTTCACTGCCTCAGCTTAACCTCTCTTTCATTTTTTTCCTGCCAATCCGAACGAGCGTATCTTCGATATTCAGTGCAGGTTTTGGTTTCCTTTATCTCTGCTTTTAGTATTTTAGGGTTTCGGGTTTGGCTATTCTCTACACCCGATAAGTTGGATCAGGGAGAGAGCTCTTTGCTCGTCTCATTCTTCTTTCGGCTTCAACGAGGACTTAACAATGTTGGAAGACGACAAGAAGAGCAAGAAGGTCACTTTTAGCGAGGAAGACGCTGCTGCTCTCTTAGAGAAGTATTTATTTTCTTTCCTGTAATTTTTGTATGTTTTGCGGGCTTCTACTGTGTGTATGTAAATATCATTCGATTTTGGTGCAATTCAGGTATGATGCAACCACCGTTCTAACTTTACTTCAGGAATTGTCAAATTCAAATTATCCTGAGGGCAAGATTGATTGGAATGAATTGGTAAAAAGTACAGCAACTGGGATATTAAATGCTCGAGAGTATCAGATGTTATGGCGTCATCTGGCGTATCGTGATGACTTGACTGAAAGTTTGGAAGACGGTGCTGAACCTCTGGTCTGTATGGCATTGTCTTCATTTTAAATTTTTCTGTTTCTGCTAGTCTGTTGACCGTCGCTGTCTTACTGCGCTTGCAATTCAGAGTTCATGATTTAAACTCCGTTGCTTAGAAAAAACGGGTTGGAGTAAATGCTGTTCATGACTTCCTGGGCATGAACTTCTTATTTTAGGTTAAGGTTATATGTATGTGTTTTCATGGCTTGTATATCAATATTAGCAATCATATTGCTCTTGATTATGCACTTATGTTGAACATATTGGCGTCTATGTGGGGAAGAAGATCCTTATGGCTTTAAAAATTGAGTGTCTTGCCCCAATCTTACTCTTTCTTTGTTGGCTTTATAACCTGTAGTCATGAAAACATGGTTATGGTGAAAAAATGCTGTTTTATTAAGATAGGAGGCCCAATGGGCTGTCTGATTCATGTAGCCAATTGCCCTACTGAGATAAGGTGATCGTTGATGTTTGTCCTGCCGCCACCCCCCCAAAAAAATCCTCTTAATGTATTCTTTGATCAATGCTTGAATTCACTTATGTGGAAATTTACTTGCAGGATGATGATAGTGACATGGACTGTGAGATGGAAGTGGTCCCCCCTATAAACAATGAGACTGCATCAGAGGCTTCAGCTTGTGTGAAGGTGGATAACAGTTTCCCCAATTGCCATTTTTATTTACATACATCTGAGCCTTTTGTTTGCAATTACTTTTTGCTCACTCTACTGTCAGATGATCAGGCTTAGCTTTGGAACTATTTCTATATGCTCACCTCTTCTCAGTTCTCTCTAAATCCAATAATTCAGCTTTTGCAAATTGGTTTCGGCCTTTTTATTCTAGGATGATGATAAATTTACTGCACTTTTAAATGACTCCTATGGCAAAGCCTTCTTGCTTAAGAAATGTGCAGAAGAGTTTATGCCCCGTGATTTAGGAACCATATATACATATATCTGATGATAAATATATGGTAATCCAACTTCGTCTGTATGTTTATATAAGAATGAACTTTGATTAAGAAATCGTTCTAAATTGTGTTGGGAAAGTTTTTTTGTAGATTCGTTAATAATTTGAAACAGGAGCATAGATTGATATGAATGTACGATTTGGCTCTTCTTTTTTTTCATATTCCCCTTGAACATTTTGTCCTGTGACTTATTTAGCTTGCTTCTACGTCTTCTAATTTTTCACTTATTATTGCATACAATTTACTTCAGCCTATATGGTGGTTGTGCGGCTTATATTTTTTTTATTACACATGTCAATGTGAATTTGGAGTATCATGTATAATCATCCTTTGTGGAATTGGTGTATCAACCTTGAATTTATCATTTTTACATAATTATACTATTTTGAAGGCCATTAATATTATGCACTTTGTGGATGTAATGGTTCTCCATAAAAATAATCCATTTTCTGGGTTTTTGTTGGCATTTATTAAGGATGATGACAATGATGACCGTGATAGTTTTTGTTCTCCAATTGTAATCATTTTGTGAATTGTTTATTGATTAGGTTATGATAGCTTCTGGTTCGCTTAGTGATAGGGGTCCTAGTAGCTCAACAATTGAGGCTCCGATGACTATAAGTATTCCAAATTGTCATTCATCTACAAATCCTGAAGAAAATATACAGCCCTCAAACTTGATACAAGGAACAAGTGTTATTTTTCCTGTTACTGTTCAGAGACAGACACTACCAACTGGATCTGTGACTGAAGGTGTAGAGGCCAAGGGAGCAGCTGGCGGCAAATTTTCTTCCAAAAAGAGAAGAAAAGCATGGTCAGAAGAAGAGGACAAGCAACTACGAGCAGCTGTTCATAAATGTGGTGAGGGAAATTGGGCAACAATGTCAAAAGGAGATGAATTCCCTATCAAAAGAAGTCCTTCGCAGTTGGCTCAGGTGGGTTTTATTATCTTAAAAGTGTGCGGATTATATGGCCATTCTCTATTTTATCACCTTAAAATCTGGTCCCTAGGTACTTCATGTTTGGCAATGCCACTATGGATTAATAGTTACAAGTATATGCTCCTGGTTCTTTTGTCCTTTAGGAAGGTAATGGACATTGTAAGAAATAAAAGAGAAGGCAATTGGTAAAGTTTTTCAAAACCATGTTCTCCTTCATCTTTATAATTTTAACACTTTTCAATTTCCCCCTTAGTGTATTCCCGTGTTTTTTTAGGGTTTAGCTCACGTGGAATTCTTTATCTGGTCAAGCTCTTGACATGCTGATTCTTAGCCTTACTGAGAAAATTATTTATACTTCTAGCCTTCTTGTCAGTGGTATATGAATTGTATCTGATCCTTGTCTCGTGGGACTCTTTAATTGAGAGGAATGCTTTGAAGATTTCTTTGTAGTGCTGAAGAATGATGTCTTGTAGTTTTCCATATTGCTCTTTCTGTAGATGTTTAGCATGTTAAGGATGTAGTCCATTGCTTTCTGTATTTTAGACTGCTCAATTTCTTAAAAAAAATATTTTGTGCTGTTTTTTAGTAAGAAAACTAGATTTGATGCTGCCTTTGAATTGGTTTGTGAGTGTTTCTAAAACCTCCTTCCATTGCCATAACATTTTTTTCCATTTAAACATTTTGCAATTCTTTTTGTCTCCACGGTCTTTCTTTGTCGGGCCTCACAAAGATGATATTGATGACATTTAAGCGGCAACAATGTGCTCTTGTTCCCAGTCTTGCCTTGGTAGGCTTCAAGCAAAAACAGTTTATTCCCAACTCTTCTCCCATTCTTCTCCTTCATGAGTTACTTCTTTTGTTCCTTGTCATCCTCCAAATCCCAAATGGGAGATATGCAAGCTCTGAATGAAGAAGATCCTGCATCATATGCTCTATTGAGTTTATGTTATTTGAGGAGGGCAGAGGGAGGCTCGGGCATCTAACCATGAGTAGGTGAAATCACTTGATTTGAATTTTGATGATCTTCAAGCAAATAAATTTCCAGTGTGCATGCTTAATGTGTAATTTGCGAATTTCTATTGAAAGGGTACTATAAGCTGATTCCAAAAGGGAGAACATAACATGAAGACTATAGATGTTGTTAGCAAGAAGAATAAATGAAAAACATGTTTCTTATTTTATTTCTTTTTCTTGCATTTATAGATTTATAGATTTTTTTTTTTGTTTCTGAAAGTTACTTTGCCTTGATACTGTACTCTATTTTCAACTTGGCTATTTTACATGAATACATGCTAAACTTCTGCGATAATATTGTATATTACAATAGTTAAGAATTATTTATTCTCTGTTTCTATGTTTTTCTTCTCTTCCTAATCCCTTAAGGCCAAGCCTTTTTTATGCATTATAGTCTTGTGTGATGTTTTTAGTTGCCTTGAAACAAATTTTGAGAATTAACAAATGCTGTTATCTGTGAATGGGTCATGGGGTTAGTAATGTCATCACCTTTGCAATTGTTTTTATAATTTGATAAATTGTAGCGTCTAAAGCAAATAACAATGAATAATTAGATCCAAGCCGATTTAGCATACTTTACATTTCAATCTCAAATTCAATTCTAATACGCATGTTTAATTCATAATTTATATTTTTTAATTTCCATTATGGGTATTTAAACAGAATGTAACAGATTTGGACAGAAGGAAGGGAAAACATTGTGGCAATGTGCAGTTTTTGCTGTGATTTGGAAAGGAATGCTCGTATCTTCAGAGTTATCTCTGTCTTTAGATTCCTCGGATAGAATTTTTGCAGCCTCTCTTTGGTGTTCAGTTCTCAGCATTTTAAGGAGCAATATTATTATGTGTGATGGGATTGGGCAGCTTTGCTGCATGACTAAATTCATACCATTTCTTGTTTTGATTTTTGTACTTTATTTTAAGAGATGTCATCCTCCTCATGTGTTTTTCTTCCATTTTAGTAAATATAATTTTTTATGAGGAATGATTTTCATTGAGAACATGAAAATTATTAAATTTGGCAACTAAAAGAATAAATTCTACATCATAAATTATTTATTACAGAAATTTCAGTACCGCACATAGTTTTTGTTGTGAATTTATAAGTTAATGGATTATAGCAATGCTTCATCTCGTATTCAATATGGATTTTATGCTTGAGTGGTATACTTTTCCGGTATTTATATGAATAAATAGTAAATATGTTTTGGTTCTATATATTTGACGACTTTTAGTGATTTTGCCTAATTTTAGCTTCTCGCTCAGCGTAGGCTTTTCCTAAGTTGAGCTCTTCGCCTTTTACCACCTAGGTCCATGTAACTCTAGGCTAATTTGGTTCTGTCTTGTGTGATGAGTTTAAGCAAACAGAAAATAAACGTTTTAGTCTTGAGAGATTAATAATTGCTGTTGTTGTCTGATGCAACAATGGTCTTAGACGTCAATTGATTTATTGTTGTAATTTTGTCTTTGTTCATATATGCTTTTCACTCTACAAATTGTCATGGTATATCCAAATAATTGCAGAGGTGGAGCATTTTACGAAAGAAAGACGGCACTGCAAATTCAGGAACAAAATTGACCAGCTCTCAGTTTACTGCTGAACAGCTGGCAACACGTCACTCGTTATCTTTAGCCCTTGATATGCCATTAAAAAAAATAACTGCTGCTGGAACGACTGACCCTGGTGATTGTCTTTTCTACTTTATAAACTTCTAGTATATAAAATTTGAATCTAATTCCAGAACTTGCAATTTGTATGTCCTTCAGTTCTCTCTTATCTTCGTTCCTCTAATCATCCACTGGATCTTATAGACTTTTTTAGTCTCATAACCTTCTTTAAGATGGGTCGTGCTGTTGAGAATTGAACCTTCGACCCATTATCAGTATCATGCACTTCGTCAGTAAGCTTGCATAGACCGCTTAACAAGTCACTGACTATCTTTCTTGTTATCCTGCTTTTCCAGTGGAGTGATCATTTATGTTTGATTCATGATGTGTTTAATTTGCTTTTTGCTTTTTTTAATGCCAATGACTAGGTGAGATGCCAATGTGGTCACGAACTTTGATAATTTTTTCAGAAGAACATTAACCAGACCAAGAGTGTATCAGAAGATTTCCATTGTCAACTGGGATTTTTTCTTTTAAGTTTGCTCATAAAAAGAGGGAACTTTATGTTAAATGTTAGATTCTAGTGTAACTCCGATGATTTCTCCAGGGCAGTGAACTAAAAGGAGTGGTATATAGCATATTTCATTGTAAAGCTTTCAAATGTCACCGGTCTGAGATGTTGACGAGTCTATGTGACTTCTTTTCTGGCCTTTGATTTTTTAATTTTTGCCCTTCTTTGATTTGCCTGGCCGATTGCTGTATATTTCTTCTGTCTTGAATATGATTGATTTTACTTATTTTCCATAATTATTTTTATATAGATGATATTGTAATTGTGTGAAATATTTGGTGGCAATCATGTTCTTGTTGCGTATAGTAGTGATAATATGACTTTCTATGTATATATATGCACATATATTGACAAAATTAACAAGATGTGAAGAGTTGTTTCGTGAATTACCAAGAATTTCCGTTACTATTTGTTTGGGGCTTATTGATTGATGTGATGACATAATCAATGGAAATATTGATAAGAGCTACCTTATTTGAACCAGTTGCAGCTAGGACGCCATTAAACACATCAATTAAGAATCCTGTGCAACCTATTAGTACGGCTGAAGCTTCAAAAGTTCAGAGCAGCTCTATGCCACCTCAGCTTCCATCTCAACAAGCTGTATTGGCTTCTTCTGCTTCCCCTGTAAGTTCTTCAGTCTCTGAAAGAACATTGCTGAAGTCTAATACAAGTGCTGATGCTGCTGTAAGAGCTACAGCAGTTGCAGTTGGTGCACGTATAGTCTCCTCGGCAGATATTTTGTCAGTGCAAAAGGCTACTCAGGACAGAAGTGCTGGACAAATTATGCTTTCAGGTAATTCTTCAATGAAGCCGTCCACATCTGCTGGTTCTGTTATCCACCCTAAAGCTCTTATAAATCCAGCTGTTCCTCCTAAAGCTGTTGCCGCTGCACCTCCTCCCTGCACCGCTGCTGTTAAATCTATCTCCCCATCGGGTGACAGTACTTCTAATGCTCATACGCTTGACTCTGTGGTCAATAATCTTCCGTTGGAGCAAGTTAAGCCTAACCAAGAACCAAAAGTCTCTGATTCTAGCGTTTTACGAAAAGAGAGCAACCAAGTTGATGAGGCACCAGTCACAGAAAGTACACGTAATGAGGAAGGTTTAGAAAATAAACCAGTTTCACAAAATCCAGAAGAGCCTGATGATCCGGGAGTAATTTGAGAAGAAAATTTCATGACCATACTGCTGACAATCGTCACTGTCTGTTGATAGCAGTCTTGAC
>JANTPZ010008535.1:0-11833 GCA_025593235.1 Vachellia pachyceras
ATGTATATTTTAGTCAAGTGAATTCTTAATTAAATATATATTTTTGGTGATGACATTGATTCATTCAATTTTATTACATGATAAAGAAAAAGTATTTTTTGCAAGGTTTCCAAATATGTTCCTGATGCTTGTAAGATATTGGAAAATGTTAATAAATTTATAGATATATTTTTATATTTTTTCCATATTACGTGCGGATTTTCCTGCGGATTTTTACCTGCGGAATTTCCTGCGAAAAATCCGCAGGTAAATTAATTTCTACGAACCTTATACCTACGGATCAAAATCCGCAGGAAAATTCGCAGGAATAAGGCATTTTTTTTTGTAGTGAGACGTCGGAGAAGGTTTAGAGAAGACTCTGGACTTGCGGATGCAAGAATTGATCTTATCGACTAGGGTTCCTCCAAGTGAGGCTTCTTCATTCTCAGGCGCGGTACGAAACACCAGTGATCAGCGAACTGATCTGAAAATGTATTGCATTTGCATTTGAATTTGAAATGATGGGAGGTGCTTCGAAAGAAGGGCCGCTTGAGCCTTGGAGTCCATGGGTATTTCAAAATTTGTGGCGGGATTTTTGTGAACAGTGATTTGGTGGATTTGTATTAATAGATATATTGATGAATGCAAACTGAATCAATATTAAATGGGGTTTGGATAGACATAACCATTGAAGGGGCTAGGCATTAAATGGGGAAGATTAGGGTATGATATATCATACTACGGTTTTTTTGTTTCTCGCCCGATTTCCGGAGCTTCGCCCTGATTAATCCGGACCCGACCTGCGTCGCGCACCTGGAAATGGTGGGTGGGTCTCCCAACAGTGGCTTTTGCATACACAAGGACTCGAACTCGAGACCTTGCTTAAGCTGGAACAAGCCGCTTACCACTTAATCCAACCAACTGTTGGTTCATACTACGGTTTTTAATATTAGAGTCGATTGACTTTATTGGAGAGATAGAAAAAACTAAGTACATTTTATAATTATAACATATATTATGAAATATGTGTATTATTATATTACATATCAATTCATAAGTTAAACAAATCAGCTTAAAGAGAAATGATAAATATATTAATTAAGTGGATTCTTTAATCTTTCTAAAAAAATAACTGACTCTTATATTAAGGATTAGAAGGTAGATACTCATACATGTAAGGTTTAGAAGGGAGTGATGTATGCTGTGGTAGGGACTGATGTTTGGGGCTGAAATCGAAGTGTGTGGCGTGGGAGAGGAGTGAAGGTCAAGGTCAGACAAGAGAGAAACAAGAAGAAGAACAAGAACCAAAGTGTGATGTGGGTGGAATCATAATTAACAAGAGCATGCGGTCCACAATATAAATATATGATATAAAGGGTACAGAGAATTGAAATGGATTGGAGGAGAAGCCAGAAGAGAGAGTGTGATTCGTAATAATGAGAATGAAGAACAAGGTGTGGGCAGCCACCACATGCAGGAGGCTTATGGGATTTAAAGCACCAACATTAATTACCATAAGCTACACTAAATGATGATCCTCACGCACTACTTTTTATCATCTTTATCTTTTTTTTATTTAAAAGCGCATGCACTAACTGTCTAAGGTTACAATTACAAGATCGAACCCGTAACCTTCAACTTGAGAGATATCATTCTACTAGGCTACAAGGTCTTGGGTTCATCTCCTTTATTTCTGCTTGCCATTCTTGGGTCCCTTGCCTCTTCCTCTTTTTTTTTTTTTTTAATTTCATCTGCCTCCTTTCTCTCCCTTTCCACTCCTATTCCTTTTCCCCCCATTTTTGTCTTTCATGGATAATATCCCTCAATCCATTTTATCTTAAATATTTAGTACTCTTTTATAAAATATATAGTTCAACGTTGTACATGAGTGTTTCAAGAAGACCATGCCATATTTGTTATAATTAAGTAAGGACAACATATTGTTACTTGTTTTTATGTACATGTATATTTTTATTGGAGATAATCATGTTTGTGACTCTAATGATTATAAATGTGGGTACTTCATACAGCCGTAATTGGGGCTTCCCATATTTTTACTTCTTTTCTTTGGTTCTCACATCCCCGTTAGGGCACATATATTCGCCCAATAGATGCAATTATATTGGAGGCACTGGACACGCCTGTTAATGTCACTCTTTGATTTGGGCCTAAGTGTTTGAAATTTGGGCTTTTCGTCTAATAGATGCAATTATATTGGAGGCACTGGGCACGCCTGTTAATGTCACTCTTTGATTTGGGCCTAGGTGTTTGAAATTTGGGCTTTTATATTGGGCTCATGACAGTGGATCGGGTTAAGGACAAATTCTTGGATAATGAGGCTTTCTGTTTTTAGAAATTATAAGAGAAGAGAAGAAAAGAAAAAAGTGAAAACGAGTAAAAGATGGGTAGTGCAATAATTCTTTGTCCCACTTCCTGCCTGGCCGCCTCTGCTGCGCCAAAAATCTCGGCAGAAAGGGAAGGGTCGCTTGTTCTCTGTGAAATGAAATTTAAAAAAAAATGATTTGTTTGCTGCAGTTTGCAAATGCTGATACCGCTACCACAGTTTCACGATTCAAAGTAAGTATCTTTCGCTCATAATTTTTTTTGCATCGAACTTTCGATTTCTTAATGTTCTATTTCAGCACCTTTCGTCTCAAAACGAGTCTGGACACACCACTATACCTAATTCTGAGGTTGTAATATTTGTTGAACAAGCATATAATCCAAGAACATAACGAAATGACAAAAAAAAAGCTATTCAGATAAAAGTGCGTGGGGACAACGATATCTTCTTCAATCAAAGCCTTCGACTTGGAGTGAAGAGTCCGTTTAGGAATAGGATAACTCCTGCCGATAAGCATCAAGTATTAATTATTATATCATTGCGTGTGTATTTGAATGGGATTTGTCGTTTCATAATTTTTTTAGCAGGAAATGCAAGCACCAAAGAGCCTCATTTAACTTGGATCCATTGGGATTTGTTGGCATTTTGGTGGGATAGATTATAGATACCATTCTCTAGGAAGTAATGTTTGGCTGCTGTTGGTATGCAGATTATCGCTTGATATCTTTTCCTCTTAGAAAAGTGGGTGAAAAATACATAGAAGTAGGATAAGATCATAAGAAATGATTAACTCAAGTTCGATGACTTGATCTCTTTGCCAACCCTTCTTACTCAACTCTTAAAAGAAACTATGGGCAAGAGAAGCCAGAAAAACAAAGCTATGCTTCAACCACAGGCACTACCTTACTACGCAATAAGAGGACACATTTCACTCCCATAGTCTTTCCCTGAAACAAAATCTATAAAATGTATATGGATGAACCAGAACATATTCTAGAGACTGGATTAAGGCCAAAATGTGGATTCCTATTTTTCCATTTGACCCCGATATGTTAAATTTTTGTTTGTCTCTGAACTCCGAAAAGGCAAAAAGAAATCGGGAGAAGTAAGAGGAAGAACCTGATTAGGTGTATTCGATTCAAATATAGGGTGGAGAAACTACGAAAATACTCATGTTGTCATAGGATTTGCATATTTCCTAATTCGTGTCAGTTTCTTTCTGTGTTATTACTAATCACCATGTTACTAAATATTAATTTCATATAGTTTCGGACTGTTACGTCGGTAAAAGCTCTGTGGACAATTTTTGGTACTATGTTGTTCAATGCTGTTGAGAGCCCATCTGTATTGATTATTGTCATAGGGAGGAACATTATTGTCTAAAGACTTTTACAGCTGGTTTTAAATTGTTGATATCATTATTGAGGTACACTTTAAATTTGGAGTTGAACCATGACCATAACATGCAAGATATCTGCAAATGATTGGTGCGCACATGTTTGCAAGTTAATTAGCCTTACTCTTTGGAATTTGGGTGCGGAGTATAGATATTTTTGGCTAATATCTTCAATACTGGGCAAGCTTGATGTTTTGCAAAAGGAAGACAACTAACATGCGAATTGATCATAAAAAAACAGTATTAAGATACTATTGTTTTCTAGACATTTGTTGTGGTTGCATAGCATTTCTATGTGCCGTGATTCTATGTGCTGCTATACTTGGATTGTCTCTTATTCCTCCTTATATATTAAGCTCACATACCTTACTAGCTCTTAAGGGAGCAAACAAAAATTTCAGTCATGTTGGGATTCAAAACAATGTTAACCCCCTCTAGTTGCAAATGACTAATTTCCCTTTGGCAGGAGAGACTAATTTCCTCAGATATCAACTTAGGTGTCAAAGATTCATTATTCGCACATGAAAAAGGATTCTTTCTTTTTCCTAGTGCAAAATGACTGAAGATGAACTCTGCATACAAGAGAAGGTGTCCAGAAACCGTTTCCACGATTCCATCGGAATTGCCTAATTTAGATTTGAGTAACTACCAAGTCCATCTTCTTATAGTATCAGCTCTCAACTTGTTGCCGCCCACCCAAAAAATAAATAATTCACTCAAAACGGTGACCTCATGGGTTTCTTTCTTTTCAGTTCCTTTTTCAGATTGTATTTGGATCCGTTGTGCCAACTTGTTGGCAGATATTCCCAAGTTAACTCAACTCTCATGCCTTACGCAGAATTAATTTTGATGGAAATGGAAATTGATATGGAGATAGAGATGGATATGAACTTTAAAATTACGTTTGGTATATCATGGAAATGAAGATGGAATCCATATCTTTTTTTTTATGAATGATGATTTTTTTTTGAAATATAACAAAAAAGACTATTTTGCATAAGGGAGGATATTTTGATCCAAAAAAATTGGACTCCATGGAATCTAAATGAATTCCATAGGTTTGAGTATGGAATTGAAATTGGGTATTTAGGTTGAATTGAATTCCACATGGAATTATAATTCTATCATACCAAACATACCAACAACCCAAAGAATTCAATTCCAATTCCATTTTCACCCTCCCATTTTCTATCATACCGAATAAGGGCATTAAGGAAGGGATCTATATGAATCTTAACAGAGTAAAAAAAATGGTGCAATAATTTAATCTCTGGGGTTGGGCAGGGAGGCCATCATTGCCACACTTCCTAACCATAACCGACAGAGCAAAGAGGATAACTATCACCGAAACAATAATTGGCCCCACCCAGAAAGGCTCCAAAGTACTAAATTTCAGCCCCACCGACCCCACTCAAAAACAAGCCAACACTCCAACCTCACTTTCTTCCACTTGCCGAATCCTTTACCTCGTAACTCGTAAACCTATCTCCCTCCCTTTCTCTCTCACATAAATGCACATAGCCAAAAGTTCCTTGAGATGACTACAATCCAGAGTCTAACGCAGAAGACTCTGAAAACTGGATGCTTTGTGGCCAAAGGTCCCCAAAAATGCTCACCATGCTGAGCCTCCATCACACCCCAAACCTCTCATCCAACCAGTGTGGCTCGAACCAGGTTCAGATCATAGATGCACCACTGCCTCTGGTCTGGTCCCTGATCAGGAGATTTGATCATCCACAGAGTTACAAGCAGTTCGTAAGGAGCTGCAACATACTGGCCGGGGATGGTGGGGTTGGCAGCGTGCGCGAGGTGGTGGTTATGTCCGGCATGCCGGCCGGAGTTAGCTTGGAGAGGTTGGACAAGCTTGATGATGATCAGTATGTGATGAAGTTTAGCATGATCGGTGGGGATCACCGGCTTCTGAACTACAGGTCCACCATCACTCTGCATGAGGAGGAAGGCGAAGAATACGAAGGGAAGACGGTGGCGATTGAGTCGTACGTGGTGGATGTTCCGGCGGGGAGTAGCGGGGAAGATACTTGCTCTTTCGCCAACACTATTGTAGGTTGCAATCTAAGGTCGTTGGCGAGAATTACAGAACAGATGTTTTGCAAGGCCAAATAACACTGAGGGGCTTATAGTTTGCTTTTAGATTATTAATTACCATGCCTGCCGTGTTCTTTGCGTTCAGTATACTCGATTGCGTCTTAAAGTGATCAATGTCTGGTGAATTGAATTCCTATGTGCTTGTTGTACCTGATTAGATTGTAAAAGCAAAAGGCCAAGGAATCTGATGGGTGTCATGTTACACGTTATATTCTGTATCAATTGGAGACTTGATGGTTTGGTAATACAATGCTTTCTTGTAAATATTTTCACCCACCACCCAACTGTTCAAGCGTTTGAATCAGAACGTTAGAACTCGATTATAATTAATTTATACGAGAATGTGTCATTATTATGTTTTGGTGAAACTTGTCAAAATTAAGATAAACTCAACTGTAACTGAGCGAGGAGATAAACTTGGTTTGCCACCATAATTTTATAAAGCAATTTTGGGTCAATGAGCAAATTTTTTAAAGAAAAGAGGTTGTGTAGGGTGGCGTTCCTATCTCGTAATACATCGTCAAGGTAAACAAATGGGTTTGTTTAAAACAACGTTTCTAAAAGTTAAACGTACATTCAATAATATTTTTTTTTTCAAAAAATGAGATGATCTCATCTATCTCGATTTACATAAAAGTACTTTTCTATCGCGTTCTCAAACACATTATCTCAAAAGTTCAGACTAAAACACAAGAAAACTACAAATGAGATCTTAAGTTGTCTTGAGGAAACCTTATCCTGCGGCGTGCAATTAAAAAATAACATAATCACAGGAATTGATAATTAATTAGTGCATTTTAATTTTTGAACCTAATAATTAAGGGTCAATGCCTAACTTGATTGGTGAGACCCTCATCTCATAGAGACTTTGAAGGGTGGAAACAGGTCAGACGGCCTGTCAGGGGCCTGTGGCCTGGCCTGTAAAAAGCCTGTACAGGCCAGGCTTTTACAGGTTCAGGCCCAGACCCAGACTGCTTAGAAGACATGTTTCCAAAACAGGCTCAGGCCTAGGCCGCCTGATAGGCCTTTTTGACCTGTCAGGCGGCCTGTTTTTTTTTTTAAAAAATTCATTGCTTCCTCCTGGCCCTTTTCTGTTATCTTGTATGTCATTGTGTTTTAGGCCCAACCCAATCCAGCGCCCATCTGCCTCAACTAGGGTTCACAAATCATAGCTTCACATCTTCCATTCCAGCGGCAACGCCTCTGCTTGACAGAGTGGGATCGCTTTGCTCATAGAGAATACATCAGGCTTTCCATGGAAGAAGATGTCTCTAATGGAAGTGCGGAAGTCTGAGGTGAATCATTTGAGGCTCCCTTCTAAGACTCTGTGTAAGTGACCTAATTCAAAACTATGACGGTACTATAAGTCTGAGCCAATATTGTGTTGTGCCTCGAGCGAAAATGTACATTCGCTAGGGGTCAGAAGTTGGAGATATTTGTTATTCCCTTTTGTTTTAGTTTGAGCATGATTTCGCTTTCAGATACCTTTCCAAGTTTATCTTTATCTGGTCTATTATTGATGGAGGGGTTGAAAAGGAATGAACGCCCAGCACTGAAGGAGTGGCCATTTTTCAGATATTGTTGAGTATGCTCGTTGTTTGGGGCATCTAAGTTGTTAAAGCTTATCTGTAGAAATATGTTTGCCCCCTCCCCTAAATATCAAACTGTTGAAAGTTTTGCTTTCTTCGTTTCCATGGTATATTGTTCTTTACCGTCATGACTTGAGATTAGAAATGGGGGCAATTAAAAATAATTAATGCTTCAGCCACTTGAATTACATCAAGGGTGAGATAATAGAGCTGTTGAAGGATAATGATTTGGATGGGGGCATTGCTGACGTGCAAATGCTCCCCTCGGAATCACTATTCATTTTTCTTCTTTGTGTCTTCCATTCCAGCGGCAACGCCTCTGCATCCATTCCATTTTTTTCTTATCTAAAATCTGATTTTTTTGGGCAAAAAAAAAAAGAAATTTGGTTTAACACGTCTGTATACAGGCCACAGGCCCAGGCTCAGACCACAAAATTGGCCTGTATACATGCCACAGGCCAGGCCAGATTCCCTTCAAACAGGCCAGGCCAGATTCCCTTCAAACAGGCCAGGCCTGTTTGGGGTGAAGTTTGGCCTGTCCTGGCCTGTTTCCACCCTTAGGCAAGATGTGGTTTACAGATTCAGCTTAGAAGCAGAATTTAGGAGTCTAACAAGTTTCAGAACTGAAATTCCATATTGTTAAAGCACTAATCTTATTCTTCGGAACCTTTATGTTGAGATTATTTTATTTATAATTTTATTCATTATAGTGATAAAAATATCCTCTATATTAACAATCTAAATATTGAGTTATAAAGTACAGAAAATTTATAGGAAGTTTTTGAAAAAAAATTTGTAAAGACTAATGTCTCGTTTGGTACGAAAAATTCATTTTGATGGATATGGACGTGGATGTGGAAATGGATATGAACGTGGATATGGAAATGGATATGGACGTGAGGTTTAAAAGTATGTTTGGTATGTCATGGAAATGAGGTATGATTTTTAGATGAAAAGACCTAAAAGCTCTTCTAAATTAAAAAATTCTTTTTTTTAACTTTTAAAACTACCTAAATCAAATTAAAAATTTTTTAGAAAATTTTTTAGATGGAATTATCAACATGGAATTGAAAATCCAAACTTTTCATGTAGAATTGGAAATCCATAAGTTTGATGGAATTGGCTTCCATGTGGAAGCCAATTCCATCATGCCAAACATGCATGGATATGGAAATCAATTCCATTTCCATATCCATACCTCCAAATTCCATCAAACCAAACGGGCCCTAATAGTTTTTTTATTAAATACAGCTAGAAATCTTACTTTTGTTAGAAAAAGGAAGCAAAAACTTTTTAAAATAGCCTTTATTTAACACTAAACTCTAATTAACTCTTCAATTAATGAAGGGTATTTTTGAACTAAAGTCATTAATGAATCATGGTTTTCTCCAAAACGTCTTATAAATCTTGACCGAATAGAGTAAAGGAAATAACACTTTTTGGAATTTCATTAAATGAATTTAATATAAAGCTGCACCTTAACATTTTCAGCTATGGCTTTTGGGTTCAGCCCGTGACGGATTGGATTAGGAAAAAAGGTCCGCCAAATCCGTAACCATTATGGGTTAATCTGCGGCCCGCTTTTTTTAAAAATAAAATTGATTAATAAAAATATGTGAATATCTTTTTATCATGATGTAAATCTAATTAATATTGAATAATTGTTAGTTATTTGATCTATGATTTATATTTAGTTTCAATTGTAACATTTGAATTTAATTTTATGAAATATATTATATAAGTCTAAATTGTATTGTTTGAAATTTGAATTAAATGTTTTATATTCAAGTTGTAGTGTATTTTTATAAATTAAAATTGTGAAAAAAGATATTTCATTTTAGGTTTTAAAAAATAAAAATGATATTTGAAGTCCAAATTAAAAAAAAATATTATGAGTAATAAAAATTAAGAAAAATATAAAAAATATTTTGACATGCTCGATTGGATAAACCCTAACCTACCAACATATGGGTATTTAAGCATGATCTATGACGGTTTAGCCCATAACCAACGAATAACTCGCTTTACCATCTTTACTTTTAAAATTTGCCTTGTTTCGAGTAAATACAAGCGATAAATAAGTTACCCTTGTATATTGCCACACACACATAATTTGTCTAATCAAGTTGTAAAATATAGTTAATCATGATGTGATGCATTAGTGTTCAAATTTTGTTAGAATATATGTCTACATTTAATATTTAAGAGTGTATCAAATTGATTATCTTCATTGGAAAGAAATACTAGTACTTAGAAAAAAAGTTGTTAAATGGTCATGTCCTCGATGTGGATCCATTGTGTAAAGAGTACAACTTTATGGCTAATGAAAGCAAGGGCAGGCCATATAGTATACATGTGGATTTTGTTAAGTACACAACAGCAGGTTTCTGATTGTGATCTAAAGCCCGTTAGATCCTTCCAAAAAGTAACCCGTAACGGACAAATTTAAACGAGTAGGGTGGTTGGACAAACGGGATGAGGCATGGGTAAAGCCTTAACTGTCATGCCCACCCTTTTATTTTTTATTTTAAATCATTAAAAAATTCAACCTAAAGGCAAGACTAGTCCTTCGTCTCTGTGCTCATGCCCTCGCGGTCGTGCTCGCCCAGCCCTTCACCTTCCGGTGCAACGCTTTATAGAACCTGGACCTCTGGCAAGACCTTCAAAGGCGCATTTATTTAATATTCTAAAACTGTTTCCTACATGATTGCATCGAGAGTAAGAAGATATTTGTGCTTGAAAAAGCAAGTCAGCTTGAGGGGATTCCGTATGTATATATGCATTGGATTCTAATTGTTAGATGCAAATCACTGTATATGCAGTTTCGAATGCATCAGAGCTGCAGTTTGGTGAGGGACACTAATATGAAAATGGCAGAGCATCTGCACAGAAGAAAGAAGAAAAGCCCAAACCTAAATATTATCTGGTACCAGTTATCTTTTTCCCATGAACTCAAATTCCAAAATGGGAGACTTCAATCTCGTGATCTCTTCTTCCACTCATTTTATTTTGTCACCATTTTTTGATATCCTTTTCTTATTGATCCCCGTGATCTCAAATTCCAAAATAGTATATATATATATATATATATAGTGCTTCGACTTGGCTTCTGAATCTTACGAATTTTACACGGTATCAATATTATTTAATAACTTGATGCAGTGCGCATAATTGCACACAAGCACGTATGTACGTCGTACGTACGATACATTATTTATTGCTAGAGAGAAGACATGTAAGTGTAACTATATATTTATGTAACATGTCCAACTCTGCATGTTCATACAAATATATAGTACATATATACTAGCTAAAGAAGTAGCCCACATAGTTGATGTAGCTAGGCCTCGAAGACACCACCAACATAGGAAGTGGATGATGATGATGAAGTATCTTGAGTTGGGCAACCAACAGCAAAATTAAGACCACATACCCCATAAGGCCTCCCAGCGTTCCTCTTTATCCGTATGTACCCCCCCCCCCCAAAAGTCTTCCCCCAGTGTGGTCTTCACAATCCAGTAATCTTCCCCATTCTCTATTCCACATCCCACTATCAGCACCACCAATGAGGTTGTTGACGAATTCTTATCGCAGTTATCACCCCCATAGATTCCCTGTTTAACAATCCAAAACAGGCTAAGCTATTTCGACAGAGAAACACAACCTAATATGTACTTGTATCTCAAAGATCTAATGTACTAATTAAGGATGTGCAGAGATAGATCACTTACACCAGTGTAGAACTGGAAATCCACCGCATCCACACTGCTGGTTGCAGGCTGCTGAGCAACAGCGCACTGGACTGCATCGTCCGTGTCAAATACAACAATCGACAGGTCATTGATACTGACAGCTTTGACTCCATTCTGCTTCAAAGAGAAAGCAAGAGAGCCCAGAATTTGATTTAATTCAGAGACACAGATCAGCGAACTCTTTCATAACAAGGTTTTTGTGTGTGTGTGTGTGGGGTAGGAGAGGAAACCTTGCAAGAACCGTTTGTAGCTGTATAAGGAATAATCAGCTTCTGTATCTATGCCACCATTATTAATAACCCAACGTCAAAGTAGATCCCTCCTGCACAACCATTGCTTTTTGGGTCGCAGTCCACCAGTTGTTGAGCTGAGAGTTCGTTCAACTCCCCTTTGTTTATCGCATTTATTCCTTCTATGGCTCCCACCACTGAGAATGCCCAGTGGCTTTCTACAATTATATATCACACATTTGATCAGCTGATCGTTAAATTAATTAAAGCCTGACTGTTTCTCTCCAATTGCCTCAGATCATCATCATCATCCAATTTCCGTAAAAAAAAAAGTGGCAGATCATCATCATCATCATACCGCAATTTCCTTGGCCTTTAACGGCAGTGACAGCATTCTTTTCTCTCCAATCTATAGAATCAGGCACGTCATGATCGCA
>JANTPZ010008537.1:0-13091 GCA_025593235.1 Vachellia pachyceras
TTAGCATTTTAGCTAATTCACTCATACTTTGGATCATATTTGTAATGTTTATTAGTTCTTTCATGTAAATATTTATTTTATTGATAATTGTATTTCGTTACCACACGTGAAGTTGTATCTCTGAGGTTTGAGTATATTTCAGGTGAAGACAAGAATAATATCGAAATTAAAATAATAATATTAAGATAAAGTGTTAGTGCTCTCAGCCATGGGAACTCTGTTCCCTTCATGCCTTATCTCTTTAGCACTAAAATGGAGGGCCATCACCCCTTCAAGAAAACCAATATTAGGACGGCTTTTTTAACGTGATTTTACGTAAATACGAAGTATGTGAGGGAAGTTTTATCTTAATTTATGTAAAAAATGTTTTTTAAATTGATTTTCCATATTTGCCAAACACCCTATGGCACAAATATCTTTCCCTAAACAACCAAAATTAGCATAAACTACCTTAATGACTATAATTAATTTTAAAAATGACACCATTATTATTACTAACATTAGGGTATCGTTATTTTCTTCCCCCCCCCTAAATTGTAAGCGTTTTTTAATATTTCATTATGATGAGCCAAGGTTAGGTGGAGAGTAGATTTTTAAATAAATAATCTATGTTTCCTATATATTATTTAATTGATACTTTATGGAATTTAAGGGAAATTAATCTTTTAGTTTTTATAATTTTGATTCACTTATTTTAAATAAATAATCTATGTTTTAGTTTCTATAATTTTGATTCTCTTATTTCTATAGTCTTTTAGTTTCTAGAAATAATCTTTTAAGGGAAATAAATAATCTATGTTTCCTATATAATTTTGAACAGCTCTCTGAACATGATTTTGTACTTATTTGGGAACTCATTTTTTTCAACGATGCATGCAAGTCAAGAAAAAACCATCTCGAAATCTGTAAAATAACATTAGAAGCGATAACTCCTTTCTGTCAGTAGATTTCCCAAACACACTTTTTTCCCTATTCATACCAAGTTTCAACGTTCACCCTCACCCAACAAACCAATGTCGGTAGACATTTTTTAATTTCTTTTCACTCCTTTTCAATATTTTCCAAAGAGAGGTGAGCTATAAAAATATAATTCTTCCTTAGACTAATGTGCAATTTTAATAATGGATTTTTTCACTAATATCCTTTGATATAATTAAATTTTGAAGTATATAAAAGAATATATAATTTTTAAAAAAAATAGTGCAATTATTTTGTAATGTTACAGGGAAAACAAGTGAGTTTCATGGAGAAAAAGATATAAACGTACTATACTATTTAACAAAATTGTTAAAATTACAATATTTTCAAAATATTATGGGTGTATTTGGGATTCCGTTGGGAGAAAAAAGTTTACTGATTCCGAAAAGAATTTATGGATTTCGAGATGGTTTTTATGGATTTCAAGACAATTTTTACAGATTTCAAGATGGTTTTGTCTTGGCTTGCATGCACAGTTGGAAAGAAGTTCTTTCCAAACATGCACTATATGTACTTTTACAATTTTCAAAACTTAATTCTTAAAATTATGAAATTATAATTATGTGATAAAACGTGCAGAAACGTCACTAATGGGGACTGAAACTCTTGGTTTTTATATCTGATATGATCTCGCTTTTTATTATCAAGCAAAACCTGGTTCGAAATATGAGGACCAAAATGTCCAAAGCATGAAGAAATAACTTGAAGAGGAATGAATAAAAAGGAGTTGATCTTTTTTTTTTTTAAATTTGAGTCACATTTAAAATAATGAGCTTATTTAAAATAACGTTTTTAAAAGTACATTTAACAATATTTTTTTGTATAACAAGATAATTTTCTTTATATAATTATTTTAATTTATGTAAAAGTGCCCCTCCACCACGTTTTCAAACGGATGCAATGTTTAGATCTTGTTGGTGACATAGCATGTGGATATACAGACAAAGAAAGAAACAAGTGCGTCACGTCATGTCCCAGTGAGATAACGCTGTGAGCAATGTTGGCAAAATGACAAAATGTGATATGACATAAAGTTTTTCTCCAATAATATGACATAAATTAAATCCATTCAAATTATATAATGGGGTTGATGAGCTGTGAAAAATCTAATTCTTCTCGAGATATTTTATGTCCTTGCTAATGTCGGTAGCACACTTCTTCTAAGAAAAAAAAATTACTATTCCCAGAAAAATCATGAAGTTATGATGCTGTGATAAAAACATGTCGAAACGTCACTTTATTGATTATAACTCTTGGTTTTTATATCTGATATGGTCTCGCGTTTTGTTTGAAAGCAAAAACTTAGTTTGGAAAATAAAGATCTAAGTGTTTAGAGGATGAAGAAATAACTTTGCGAAGAAAGAAGATGGGAATTAAAAAGGGAAATTGAATTTTAAACAATCAGCCCTTGAGAAGTCCGTTGGGAGAAATGAGTTTATAAATTTCGAGATATTTTACGGATTTTAAGATGGTTTTATAGATTTCGAGATGGTTTTAATGAATTTTGAGATAATTTTTATAAATTTCGAGATGATTTTATGTTGGAATGTATACACCGTTTGGAAAACGGTGTTATCAGAGAAGCATGTACACTTCTTCATATCTCTGTAACATGTCTTTGGCAAAAAAAAATTGCACAAAAAAAAAAGGAAAATAGCACACTACATTGTTATTACAATTACAAGCAAACAAAAAAATTGCAAGAACGAAAACTTGAACAGGTTATAATCCTCAAGTGATTGCAAAAAAAAAAAAATAGCTAGGAAAAGATAATTCTTAGATATTGATAAAAAGAGATGGGTTGTTATAGTTCTTGACTTGTGGGTCTCTCACCAAACATATTATTGTCTACCATTGTTTTTTTTTTTGACAATTCAATAATTAGGCCTATTTTCTTTCCTGTAAAACCACAACCCTTCACTTTTGGGATAGCCACACTTCGTTAAGAGAAAGGAATGAAAGAAGGAGAGACAAGAAGCTATTCATACTTTTTTTCCTTCTTGATAATTAAAGCATACAGAATGCATCATTTTTTGTTAAAGAAGAGTGACTATCAATTGACCTTATCGTTTGACTATAATTAATTGGAAAATCATACACATCGAATATTAAAGTTGACTAGAATAATAAGGATTCTATCTAGTAGTTATTAAAAGAACTAAGTAAGTAATTTATTGAAATTTAAAAAGATAGTTAAGTTTAATTAATTTGCAGTAGTATTCCCTCATATTCTTAATATATAAGTTAGATAATTAATTTGTACATATTAAGAAAATTAATTTATTTTCTCTATTTCTAAAAAAATACATAGGGAAATCATTTATATTACTGTGTAGATATTTATATATAGGGAAATCACATTAATTTGTAGATATTCTTAATACATATATAGTGTATATAAAATAATAGGGAGACCAGTTATATCCCGCTATTATGGTAAGAATTTTCTTACCATAAACTTTATCATGTTTGATGTTAGAAACTTTCACGACAAAATCACTCTTTTGAAATAAATTAAAATAGTGATGGGAAAGGAATCACCACCCCGGTGACAAAAAAAATACTTTGGTCGTCATTTTTTTTAATTCTATTGATAAATAAAGCTTTAATGACTCAGTCATAAATGACTTCTTTGTTGACTAAAAACAAGAATCGTTAGAGCATATCGTGTAAAGATGACAAGAATAGTATCGTAATGAAAATAATAATATTGAGATAAGGTGTTAGTGCTTTTACCCATGGAAACTGTATTCCCTTCACGCCTCATCTTCATGCCTTATCTCTTTAGCACCAAAATGAAGGACAGAAGAACTGCCCCTGGCCATCACCCCTTCAATAAAACCAGTTTTATTACAGCTTTTTAAAATGATTTTATGTAAATCGAAGATAAGTACGTGAGAGAACTCTTATCTTGACTTACAAAATATCTCATTGAATATCTCTACCTAAATTAACATAAACTACATTGATGACTCTAATTTTGAAAATGACATCATTATTATTACTAACGTTAGGGTATCGTTATTTTCTTTTTCCACTTTTAATTGTAATCGTTTTTATATATTTCATAATGATGAGCCAAGATTAGGTGGAGAGTAGATTTGTAAATAAATAAGCTATGTTTCCTATATATTATTTTTTTTTTGGTGAACTCCTATATATTATTTAATTGAGACTTATCATGGAGTCTAAGGAAAATTAATCTTTTGGTTTCTATAATTTTGATCTACTTATAACTCAATTCCTATTGATTCAACTCAATTGATATGGTTTTTAACTTAATTGTAATTTGTTTTTTGAATTTTGACCCACTACAACTCCGTTTCTATAATTTAATCATTTTATAATTTAGTCAAAGCGATTGAGTTATAATTGAATCAAAACTTGAATGAACAAATGATTAATTTTTTCTTGATTTTATTTATATATGAAAATCCAGCATTGTGATTCAGATTAAGAATGAGGAGAAGACAACATTTATACCTACACATTAGCTTATTTTTAGTTGCAAATTATCAGTCATCCGATCTTACCGACCAATTCAAGTTTAGTCACATGGGCTACAATTATTGAACAGCTCTCTGAACATGCTTTTTTCCCCCCTATTCATACTAAGTTTCAACACTCACCCTCACTCTAACCAATGTCGGTAGACATTTTTTTAAAATTCTTTTCAGTCCTTTTCAATATTGTCCAAAGTGAGATAACATAAAGTGTGGTTAATGAGCTGTTAAAACATAAATTTTCGTTGGGTTAAAATGTAATTTTAACAATAGAGTTTTTCACCTAGAGCCTCTGAAATAATTTGATTTTGAAGGGTACAAAAGAATACATAATTTTTTTTAAAATGGTGCAATCATTTTGTAATGTTAGAGGGAAAATAAGTAGGTTCCATGTAGAAAAAGATATAGATGTTTGAGACAATTTAACGGAGTCACTAATATTATATCATTTTTAAAATATCATATACTTTTACACTCTTCCAAATCTAATTACTAAAATCATGAAATTATAATTATGTGATAAAACGTGCGGAAACGTGACTCTAATGGGGACTGAAACTCTTAGTTTTATATCTGATATGGTCGCGCTTCTTATTATCAAGCAAAACCTAGTTCGGGAAGATGATGACCTAAATGTCTAAAGGATGAAGAAATAACTTCGTGAAGAGCAATGAGTAAAAAGTAGTCGAACCTGTTTTTCCCCCAAATTTGAGTCACATTTCAAATAATGTGTGTCGGTCACATTGCATGTGGATACATATAAAAGAAAGAAAGAAACAAGTGCGTTACGTCATGTGCCGGTGAGGTAACTTTGTAACCGATAGTGGCAAGGACATGTATAAAATAGTGATATGACATAAATTTTTTTTGCCAATGATATGACATAAATCAAATCTATTCAAATTATATAATTGACTCGTTTGGAAAAGCGACGGAAAAGTACTTTTACCGTTTACAAGGTAAATATATGGAGGAGATTATCTCGTTTTACGAAAAAAATATTGTTGAACGTGCTTTTGGAGTGTTTAGAAGCTTTTCCAAACACTCCCAATATGTGTCGGTCACAAGTGATTTGATGAGCTGTAAAAATCTAATTCTTGAGATATTTTATGTCCTTGCCAACGTCGGTAGCACACACTCTTCTAAAGTTTAATACACCAAACATGTCTAAGGGGGAAAAATTATTGTTCCCAGACAAATCATGAAGTTACGATGCTGTGATAAAACATGTCGAAACTTTTAAAGGGGACTGAAACTCTTGGTTTTGATGATTTCGTCCATTAGAGAATAATTTTTATAGAGTTCATGGTAAAATCTAAGTTTTGAAAAATAGTTTTTGGGAGAATAATTTTTATCAATTTCGAGAAAAACATAGATTTTGAAATGTAATTGTATATATTTGTTTAAAATTTATGACTTCGTCACATTTAATGTATTGTGTAGTTTATCGTGCTTATTACTTCCACTTATACACTTCTTAGTATCTCTGCAACGTGTCTCTTGAAAAAGAATTGAACAAAACAAAAAGGGTAAACAACACACTACATTATTCTTACAATTACAACCAAACAAAAAAAAATTGCAAGAATGAAAACTTGAACAGGTCCAATTGCGAGGGTTATAATCTTCAAGTGATTGGGAAAAAAAATAGCTTGGAAAAGATAATTCTTAGATATTGATTGGAAAGATATGGGTTGTTATAGTTCTTGTCTTGTGGGTCTCCCACTAAACATGTTATTGTCTACCTATTGTTTTTTTTTCTTGACAATTCAATAACGAGGACTACTACTTTTTTCTTGTAAAACCACGACCCTTCTCTTTTGGGATAGCCACGCTTCATTAAGAGATAGGAATGAAAGAAGGGGAGACAAGAAGCTATTCATACTTTTTTTTCCCCTCTTGATAATTAAAGCATACAGAATGCATCGCTTTTGTTGAAGAATAGTGACTTTATCAATTGACCTTATCGTTTGACTATAATTAATTGGAAAATCGTACACATCTAATATTAAAGAGGCTAGAATAATAAGGACTCTCTCTAGTATTGATTATAGATAATTAATTTATAGATATTAAGAAAATTAATTTATTTTTGTTATTTCTAAAAAATGTTTGTTTGCATAAAATATCATATTCAAAAGATTAAATGGATTAATATCTTATATTTATGATCAAAATAGACATTATATCCAGCTTTTATATTATATTTCTGCAAGTCATTTTTTTTTCCCTCCGCTACCTCAAATGTTGCCGTTTTGAGGTAAAATAATGATGGGGATTAGCCTTTTGAAATATTTTTTCAGTACTATTCCAATGCTTGGAAGTATTTCTTTTCAACAGAACTTAGTATTCTAAAATAAAATCTGGGGCCATTTTGCAATTTAAAGTATTTTTGATTAGTAATGATTAGTTTAAACCTAAAACATTGAGTGCTTCTAAAAATATTTTAGAGTAATGAATACACAAAATTACTTTAAAATGCTAATTGTTATTGAAAAATATTTTAAAGTGTTGGATGTATAAAAAAATATTTTAAAATACTGAGTGTTATTCAAAAATACTTCAGAGTGTTTAAAGCTATTTAACAAAAGTTATTTTAGGATTTTGTGAGCTATAAGAAAACTACTTTGGGCTATTGAATATATTTTAAAATACTTAGTGTTACTAAAAATTGATATTCGTTGTCGGAGTACTATTGAAAAAATATTTCAGAAGGTTGGATGTTATTTTTTAAAAAAATAAAAAAGAAAAACAAGCTGATCCATCACCATTTTACCAAGAAGGCAACAATTGAAGTAGGGAGAGGGAGCGCAGGAAAAAAATCAGTACACATATACATCTATATGCACATTATTCAAAGAATAGTTTTACAACTATTTGGTATAAACAAATTAATAATTTCAGTAGTCTAAGTATATGAATTAGGAATATGGAGGAAGAAGTGCAGAGGCGAGGGGGGAAAAAAACCAAAAGGAATCCAAAATTACCAGGGTTTGAGTTCAATGATGTAATTTTAAAGTAGTTTGCAATTGATGTGGCTGATGCCGATGATTCATAACATTTTTTCCATATAGACAAGAGCCAAAAATATAAATGATGGAAAGATAAATAACCAAATATTAAATGAATTAAAAATAGAGGGAATGAATTGCATTGAATCATATTCGGAGGACAGAGTTGTAAATGAATTAGAGCTTTAAGGACAAAAATATTAGTTGCTTATGGAAACATTGATGTCAAAACAAAGCTCCTGGATTGTAGTATATCAAAGATTCTCTGCCAAAAAAAAAGAGAGAATGCGATTGATTGATCCATGCAAGTGATTTCACTTTATAACTGAAGTAAAAGGTATAAATCTGACATAAAATAATAGAATCCATCCATTAGGTTTTTTTGGCAAAAAATGCACCCATTATGTTACAAGAGTTAAAACATAAGGCTGAGACTAAACATTCACTTCAATCTTATACAAGTCCCAAACTGATCATATACATATGATTCAAAAAACACACAAGCTTAAAAACCCTTTATACAAGTATACACACTCACAAGTGAAGTTCAATCCCTCATTACTTGTCCAATTGTGATGGCGCGAAATTCATCCTCTGAATAAGATTTTGGCATTCTTGCAAACTCCGTAGATACTTGTTCCATGGTTGGACGATATTGAGGAGTCTCATTCAAACAAGAAAAAGCTATCTTTACAACTAAGATCACATCATCGAGAATTGGTTTTGTGGGTGGAGAAAGTCTTGGGTCTAACACGTCCTTCAACACCAAATCATTAATGGTTGAATTCTCCATCAAAGATGAAATAAGCTCCGCTGGATGTTCTCCCATAATGATTTCTAATGTTAGCACACCAAAGCTATAAACATCACATTTCTCGTTTGCTTTCATCATGAGACCAATCTCTGCAATAGATTTAATGTTATGTATATACAAAATATTGCAAGGAGTAGTATTTTGAAAAGACTAGAACAAAAGGTCTTTACCCGGTGCAGCATATCCAAATGTTCCCACAAAAGTGGTCATATTGTTTGAATTAGGGTTCAAAAACTTTGCTGTTCCGAAGTCAATGATGCGAGCTTCTTCATATTCTGAACTGAGAAGAACATTCTTGCTTGATATGTCACGATGCACAATAGGAATCGAACAGCCATGATGCATATGGAATAAAGCATTAGCCACACATTTAACAACATTCACCCTCCTATTCCAATCAAACTCGGTGGCTTGATTCTTTAGTATGCTATTCAAGCTGCCACCTTCCAAGAACTCATAAACCAAAATGGAGAATTGTGAATTGGAATAAAACCCATATAGCTTCACAATGTTACGATGTTTGATTTCAGTCAAAGCTTGAATCTCACTTTTGAAAGCTTTCTGGTTGGAAATTTCCCCACCTGGCATTGAATGGAGCTTCTTCACAGCTACAACGTCACCTGAAGGCAACTCTGCCCTGTAAACACTTCCTTGACCCCCTTTCCCGATGAGATATATTTCGTCAAATTCCTTGGTGACTTCAATGATATCTTCATACAATATTTCTCTTTTAAAAAAACTCCATACAAAATCATCAGTGTCTAGTGGAGCTTCTTCATTTTTCCTTCTTGCTTTTGTCACTATTCGAGAGAAAAGAAAAGATGCTCCAACAAGAGCTAATAGCAGCATGGACAACGGGAGGAATATTATCAAGAACTTTTTGCTTTTATGGCCATGTCCCTTAGATTGAAAGTCAACACAAGGACTTAAGCCATTGACATTACCACACAAACCTTTATTATTCCTCAGTGCATCAAAGTTGTGAAAGGCTGTCCTGTTTGGAACACGACCTTCTAATTGATTATATGATATGTCAATAGTAGATAAAGCACTCATTGACCAACTGAAACTGGGAGGAATGGAGCCTGTGAGATTATTATGTGAGAGGTTCAATACTTCCAATCTGACTAACATTCCAAGGCCTGATGGTATTTTTCCAATGAGCAAATTGTCACTAAGATCAAGTTGTTCAAGGTATTTGAGTTCAGCAAACTCAAGGGGAATACTTTCATCAAATTTGTTTTTGCTTAAATTCAAGACCCTTAAGTTCTTTAATTTCCCAAGCTCTCCTAGGATTGAGCCATTGAAATTATTTGCTGCCAACTCCAAAATTTCAAGCCGACTAAGTGATCTTATATTCGAGGGGGCATTACCAGAGAAGCTATTGTTACTCAAAGAGAGTTTTGACAACATTATCAACTTCCCAAGTTCTTTTGGAACTTGTCCAGACAAATGATTCGAAGACAAGTTAAGCACACCAAGCTTAGTTGCCCCTTCTAATTCTAGTGGTATATCACCAGAAAGCTTGTTATTGTCAATAATCAGTTGTGTGAGGTTTGGACACTTCCCCCACATGGATGAAAGAGGCCCATACAATTGATTGCCACTTAGATTGATGTAGTCCAAATAAGGATATACCCCAAAAGCATATGTGATATTATCAACTATTTGGTTATTTTCAAGCCTTAGTCTTTTTAGAGTTGAACAATCCTTCAAACTTGTTGGAATAGGACCAGTGAAATGGTTATCATTAGCCCCAAGGAAAACTAACATCCTACTTTGACAAATATTTTGGGGCAAAGGACCACTGAAATTATTATAACTCAGCTGTATGTTACTCCAACTTGTCAAGATATTCATTTCTTGGGGAAGTTGTCCACTGAAACTGTTGTCGTCCAAATACAGGAGGGTGAGCTTTGTCATATTTCCTATAGTGGAAGGAATAAATCCAGAAAGACCGTTGTTTCGAAGACGGAAATCATATAAATTGATCAAGCTGCCAATGGATGGAGGAACAGAACCAGAAAATGTGTTATGCAAGAAGGACAATTGTTGGAGATTTGTTAGGTTTCCTATATAGGGAGAGATTGGCCCAGAAAATCTATTATAAGATAGGTCAATGGTAACAAGAGAAGAGAGTTTCCAGAAGTCAGTAGGAATAGGACCCGCTAGATTGCTTTCATCAAGATAAAGTTTTTGTAACAAGGTCAAGTTTCCAATTGATGATGGGATTCTCCCTGTCAGGGAGTTTTTTCCCAAATAAAGCTCTCCAAGATATCTCAACATCCCAATCTCTTGAGGAATGGGACCAGAAAGGGAATTTTGTCCAAGCCATAGGAGATTCAAATTCCTCAGGTTCCCAATTTCAGGGGGAATTTGTCCTGTGAGATTACATGTAGTAAGATCAAGAATAATTAAAGTGGTTAGATTCCAGATTTCAGGAGGAATGGAACCCCCAATTCGATTATCTGCCAAACGCAACCTCAAAATTTTTGACAAATTACCAATTTCATTGGGAATGTTTCCATAAAATTGGTTGGAACTTATTTCGAAGTAGAGGAGCTCTGGAAAGGCAGCGAAGTTGAGACTAGAAAGTGTACCTTGAAGGCCAAAATGTGACAGACTTATATTGATCACAGACATGGATTTATCACATGAAATCCCCTTCCAGTTTCTGCATGGATTAGAGTTATTGTTCCAAGAGGACAGTGTTGCTTTGCTTTCTTCGTTAAGGCTGTCTCTCCAGTTCAACAGAGCTTTTGCTTCGCTATCTCCAGCAGCAACAGATGCAAAGATTGCAGCACAGAAGGATAATGCTAGAAGTTTAGTGGAATCTCTTTCAAACATGTTTGCCGGTAAATTTTTGAATCAGGAGTGGATTCAAAGACGGAATCAATGGTGGGTATGTGAGGGGATGTTCAAGTTGATGATACAGACCTTCTTAATAATTTTAATATGGAATGGCCTTGCAGGCAATAGTTGACCATAAGAAAACCATTATTGTGTCAACGAAGCTTTTTTCATTTTATCCTATTTTTAAGGGAGATAAATTAAAGTAGATGATGATATGGATCTGTTAAAGCTTTCCTTTTAAAATCGATCAAGTTTTACCTCCTTTTTCTCTCCCTTTTCTGTGGGTTTTTTTTAAAAGCCACCTCAGCACCCTTGTTGGTCTTGCCGGTGGCAAGTCACCGGAAACAAAGTAGTAAATAACGAAGCCAAAGTGGTAAATATAGTCTTATTAATAACTATCTCCCAATAATTACTCTAAAAGGCTTTTGTTTAACTTCAAATCAACTCCGGTATTTTTCAAAATGCTTAAAAATTAAACTTATTTTGGGATTTAATTGAAGTCTCAAATTTTCGATTCAGCTCTGAATCATTCTATGATTAAGATTAAAGATTTCAAAGTCGTGGTGGTGGTTCTGTGGATTTTCATATATTATAGCTTTAGTATAGACCCATCTACTGGTCTCCAAGGTGCTTTAATATTATAGAAGCCACGGAAACAACTGTGTCATGATACTGATACTGAAGACTTCATACTTGGCGGCTTTTACCGTATTCTCTAAGTAAATATTTAATTGTTATTAACCGTCAAATATTGGGTTCCAGTGTTCCATACCACAACTGTCAAAATATCGAGCCTTCTAGTTTGAATAAATGAGCGTAGTATTACTTGACTCTTTTTCTCTCATAACTGTCAAGCATGTCTAGATCCTTTATGGTTTTAGAGTTAAACCATCAAGTATTTAGGAAAAAAATTGACGGTGGTATCTAATAACCGTATTAATGCATCATTTTTAAAATAGGGGGTTCTGCTTTCGGACGGCCCCCTGCATTCATATATACATACAGAAAAACAATATAGAATGAAGTTAAGTAAAACAATACATTATGCCAATACACAACAAAAAACAGAAATATAGATACATACTTGTATATATATTTACAGTCACTCGTCAATGTCCAGTTCCACAGAATAACACACTTTCAAATTTTAAAGAGAGAATTATATTAAAGTACAGATGAGAAATAATATTTAGTGAGAATGACAATAAAAGTCATATTTATTTAAAAGAATCAAAATTTAAAAATACTAAATTGTCCATTCCCAACCGTGTACCTTCCCTCCTACTTTCTCTCCACGCTTTATTTTAAAAAATGCATATATAAATTTTTAAATTATACATATTAAACAAAATGTTTCTCAATTTTTTAAACTTGCATAGATGTTTTAATGAAAAATAAAATTATATATTTTGAATAAAATTGGAGCTCCTTTATAACTTATTATATATGTTGAAAAAAGTTTGTATACTCTAGAAAACCAAGATAAAGGTTGTATATTTTATTTTTATTTAGTTTCTAAGAAATGTTTATATATTCTAGAAAACCAAGATCAAAAATTCTAACTGCAATCATTATAAGTGCTAAAAAAACTCGTGTATATATCTTATCATATTATTGAATCCTCCAACATTTGTTTTTTCAAGGTTAAAATTTTTTTATTGCTTACTTTATTTTCCCCCGGCAGTTGCATGTTGTTGGTGCCAAGTTCGTTTGGCGAGCATCATTAAAGCCGAATGTTGCTAGCTTTGGTTGGGTGCTAGTTCACTATGCTTAGACATTTTGATACTTTTAAGGTTAAAATAAAATGTGGCTATGCCCTACGTACCCCAGCTTGATTTGTTAAGGGGGAAGATTTTTATTTAATGAAGATGAGTATAACTGAGTTGATATACAAATTCTGAGAAATGGATTTCATATGGTTGAATATGACCG
>JANTPZ010008538.1:0-12929 GCA_025593235.1 Vachellia pachyceras
AGAGGGACGAATGAGGAGTGTTTGGGCCTCAGCGTTGGGGACGACGAGTTTGGCTGGTTCTGGAGTAGGAATAAAGACAACCAGTCAACCACTGTTTGACTGCTTCTTTTTTTCCGATTGGGCTATTCTGTCCAGCCACTTTGACCCTATTAAATAATGGGCTTTCTTGGGCCTGATCTGCGATCCACCCTATTAATTGTTGGAAAAAAACTGTTCATTCAAATTAAATCTTATCACCAAAAAAAAAATTCAAATCAAATCCTAATTACCAACAGGTTGGTTTAGTAGGAGAGTTGTCCATATATAATCCATCAAAACATAACAATAAGTTTCAAATCTGGGCTGTGAAATGTGTCCATTTTAGTACCCGATGATGTATTGAACGAGATTGACTCCAATAGGAAGATGTATGTATTTACCAAAAAAAATTTAATCATGATTACCAATGGGTAATTAATTTAGTGGAAGATGTTAGTCTCTCATAGTATGACAAACTACTAAAGTTCAAATCCCCTTTAAGAAAGGTGTTCACTTTAATACCCAACAGTGTTTCGAAGGCCTCTCAAATAAGAATACCTATACTTAGCAAAAAAAATCAACATTTAATACCCGATAATGTCTTGAACAAGATTGATTAATTCCAATAGGAAGATGTATGTATTTACAAACAAAAATTAATCATGATTACTAATGGGTAATTGATTTAGCGGAAGATGTTAGTTTCTCATAGCATGACAAGCTACTAAAGTTCAAATCCCCTCTTAATAGATTCAATCATTGATAAATGAATTGGTATATGAAAAATCAATTCTTAATATAATCTTAAATATTAGGATAGTGTTATAGGTTTTAGATCCATGCACGTACTTCAAAGATATGAAGAAGAAAGAATGATGAATATGCATAGTTTGCTAAAAGCAATGATTGATGCAATAATTGGCAGAACAATGTGAGCTGGTCGTTCACCGATCGACCACCACGTACATCTACCTACTTGGCTTTCCTGTGTCCTATTTTGTTCTTCCTCAACATTATTCATATTATTATTCTTTTTTGAAAAACAATAATACTCTACATTACATGTACATTTTATATCAATCATTCTATATATATATATATATATTTGCTGGTACTGTAGGTTTAATACTCTCACAAAGTTATATTATGCATACATAAATTGCCCTTGTATTTAAGTGAAAAAGGAAAAAATTTGAACCCTGAAATAAAAAATAAATAAAATTTATCTCATACTGTTTAGGAAAACGATAAAGAAGTACTTTTACGCAAATCGAGATAAATATATGAAGGAAATTATCTCATTTTGTGGAAAAACATTGTTGAACGTAAGTTTGGCATTTCCAAACGCTCCGAGAAACAAGACATATATTTGATAATACTTTCAATTGAATATGATATTTTTCACAAATATTCTTTAAAAAATTGGTATTATTATTCTTGGACATAAAGAATATATTTTTGTGGTGTGAATGGTGCTTTAAGTGTCCTATAGGAAGGGTTATAGGTAATGAAATATACATATACATAAATGTTTGGTATTTGTGATACAGATAGTTTGCTTACGAGTCAAGGTACGTAGTTGTATAATATTTAATGTTGGGAGATAATCATGTAGTTAATAATAATGTAAACCAAGACGTAGATATATACTAGCTAGTTCTTGATCATGATAGTTTATGGCTCCAAATTAAGCAGCAATTAAATGAATCTAATTAATTATGCCTCTATATCAAAAATAAATTTCTGGCTCTCAATCACACAGTGCTTCACCTTGAAATGGACTTGTGCCAATTGCATGAGTTTTCGGGTGTACTTCTTCCCTCGTTAAATGATTTAACACATATGTGACATCTGATTTTAACACATCAATATAGAGTAAGGTTACGTATATCTATTCATCCCCATATATTACCTAATGGGAATCTTATGTGCTAAACATCGATCTCCACTCGTAGAATAAGGTTGTTGAAAGTTAAATGCTCAAGGTATTATTTACTGCACTAAATGAAGATGCGTTGAGTGATTTTTAGTTATAAAATTCATAGGTTCTAAACACTCCAAAAAGAAAGAAAGAAAGAAAAAATGGAAATTTAACATCAGGCCCCAGTCAGAAGAATTAATGAATAAAATGTTTCAAACATTGGTAAAATTACCATCAAGTCTTAGCAAGATTTACAAAATTACCATCATATCCCAACTGCCAAGGTTGTTAATGGAGGCATTAACTGTTGGTGATATAACATATATGTGACATCTGATTTTGACACATCACTATGAAGTAAGGTTACGTATATCTATTCATCCCCATATCTTACCTAATGGGAATCTTATGTGCTAAACATCGATCTCCACTCATAGAATAAGGTTGTTGAAAGTTAAATGCTCAAGGTATTATTTACTACACTAAATGAAGATGTGTTGATTGATTTTTAATTATAAAATCCATGGGTTTTAAACTCTCCAAAAGGAAAGAGAGAAAGAAAAAGGAAATTTAACATCATGTCCCAGTAAAAAGAATTAATGAACAAAATGTCCTAAAGATTGGTAAAATTACCATCAGGTTGGTAAGATTGACAAAATTACCATCAGGTTCTAGCTGCTGAGGTTGCTATTAATGGAGGCAAACTGCTATTGTTAATACATCTTCTGAAGTTGTTAATGACAACTGTATAACAAACTATGAGGTCTTAAGGGTCCCAGCTACTGATGTTGTTAATGGAGGTGTAACTGTTGTTAATATAGCTTTCGAAGTTGTTAATGACAAATTTTGTGATTAATTCCCTAACAATTGTCATTAACAACCTCACCAACTGTCAATAACAACCGGACAGTCATCATTAACAATCTTTGGGACTTCATGGTAATTCTACCAATCTTTGAAACATTTTATTTATTAATTCATTTTATTGGGATCTTATATTAAATTTCCCAAAAGAAAAATAACTTCTCAAATCACCAAAAAAAAAATAGAAATAGTTTATGTAGAGTCACATAACAATGACAATGCATTGAACTATAATATATAAAGAGGAGAGTAATAATGTGTGGTGGGTTTAAAGGGTGATTCACTTGCATATATCTATCTGTTATGTGAACCACAATTTTGGATGGAGCCTGGGACCAACCTCTCTCACACATGAATGTCACTGGATAGGTCAACCTCCCATATATCTGAGCAAAACATGAAGATACTCTTTTGTTATGTGGCCTTACACACACCATGCTGTGTTTTTTTGTGGCAATTACTATGTTCTATGCAGCAGAATACCCTTCACTTGTATCTATCCCCATTTATTACAATCTATCCAAGTGGATCATGCTATGGATGGTTTACAACTATTGATTCATTAATAACAGCTGCAAACTCCCTAGGTATATCATTTTTTAAGGTTAATATGACGGTCTGTCCCTTAAGTCAATACTTATTTTAATTTTGGTCTTTCACGTTTAAAACCAATGGTTTTAATCATATAAGTTTCATCTTGTTCAGAATATTGGTCTATATAATGTTATGAAGATATGGACTATTTCACCCTTCAAATGACCAAAGCCATTGGTTTTAAATATGAGGTATAAGACTGTAAAATAGGGGTAAATTTGAGCGATCAAATATTGTATTAACAATTTTTTATTATAAAAGGTTTTAGAATATGGAAGAGATTTCTACAAATAAAAATAAGTTGTATTATAGTAATTAGAGAATGCTCAAATCGATTGAAGTACTTTTTGATATGGCCACGATGACATTAGAATTATACGAGAAGATGAATTCAATCTAGATAAACTAAAGATCCAAGTGGAGGAAAAAAAAGAAAAAAATAAGGGAAAAATACCCTATTAGAAATTAAACAGTTATATTTTTCACATATAAAAAGATATCAAATCTTCATGGCTAATAAAATTTTCAGTAAACTCTCTTTGTACCTGAATCTTCTTGTAGTTGGAGACAATTCTAACCCACTGTGATTGGCTCATGTGTCAAGCGTGGCCCGCATATCCTTCTCATTTATGGACCCGTTTGAGAATGCAGTAGAGAATCGAGGTAAATATGTGAAAGAGATTATTTTATTGAATATGCGTTTGTGTTCCCCATAAGCTCAGCCAAACCAAACGGGGCCCATATAAATAATTTACCGTCTGGAGAGAATCTTCTTAAATATACACTAATAATCATCCTTGAAAATATGGACTCATAACGATATTACATGGTTGTAAAAAAAATCATGATAATATAAATTATTTGTGTTGGTTAGCTTAAACTTAGATTGAACCAAGTCTTTAATGAGGAGGTATTTCCAGCGAATTCGATCTAGTATACTTAAAAATCAAACTAATTAATAATAATCACTAGACTACAAAATCACATTTTGGCTTTGATCATTAAGAGAAACTTTTTAATCAAAGATAATGAACCTAGTGATGGTTCCAATATTTGATAGACCTAAATAGACCGTCTATTCAAGAACACGTGAGGTGCTTTAGGATAACACAAAAATGTTCAAGTTTGCCCCACAATAATTTCCCAACCATGGGCATTTCCGGAAATGACAAAAAACTCCTCAACAATATGTGTTTCTGTGTGTGTATGTGTGTATATATAGGGACGCCTTCATGGCCTGTACACACCGAGCTTTGCTCATTTCAGAGCTATCTGTCTCCTTTTAGAAAATTATAGATCCTTTAGTTTCACTTTATTCCACTATTCTTCTGAAACTATGGATCAAGTAAGGTCTTTAAGCTTAGAATCTCTGAATTATCAGAGCATCAAAGCTCAGTATGTTATTAAGCTTACTCAGTTCTTAGTTTCTGTGTCTCTTTGTTCTTTCATATTCTCTCCTTCTTACTTGCTCGCTTTCCTCCATTACTTCAACTTCTACTTCTCCACCTTCCCTCTTCAGCTCTTCACCCACACCATAGACAAGAACTTTATGTTCCTCCTCTGTAATGGCCTTCTTGTTTTTGTGGGTATCACCAGATCTTTCTCTGGCTCTAGTCCTAGTGATGATCCTCATGAGGATGAGGATTCTTCTTCCTCTTCCTCTTCAAAGTATGTCGATGATGGTTCGGGGTCTGAATTCTCAGATATTGAGGCCAGAGAGCCATTGTTGTTGGAGGTTGAAGCAGAGGAGGGAAGCAGAGAGCCTGATGAACAGAACATTCCAGCAGATGAGGCTGTTGAGATCAAGTACTATGAAGGAGACGAGGACATAGAGAAGGCAGTTGTAGAAGATGACGTGGACCAACAACAACAACAAGAACAAGAAGAAGAGGAAGAACTAAGAATCTCTCATTTGATTCTGGAGGATGAAGAAACTGGAATGCTGGATGCAGGAGAAGAAGAAGGGTCAAAAGTTCATGACATTCTGATCGAGGAAGGCATGGAAGAGGAAGAAATCGAATACGAAGAAGAAGAAGATGATGATGGCACAGAGAACGGTAGGTTAAGTACAGAGGAATTGAACAAGAAGTTCGATGACTTCATTAGAAGGATGAGGGAGGATCTGAGGATTGAAGCCCGACAACAGCTGATAATGGTTTAATATTAATCACTAGAAGCAGCCATGATTCTGATTTTTCTAGGATGTTCTTCTTCATAGGATTTCGTAGCCACTCCTGAACGATTAAGTGTAACTGTTCTATGCATGGTTGCAGATGTAATTGGAAGTACTAAGAAGCAATCTCAGTATTCCAACCTTTTTAAATTATGGAATCCTAAGTACATTTCTCTTGGATAATCTTAAGTTTCTGTGCAGATCAAGTTAAACAACGTTAAAGTATTGAATCACATCATGGTACCTAACAGAGTTGATAGATATGAGTGCGTGGTTCTTGATATGAGAATAGGAAACAGAAGAAGGGTATGAACTAAATGAAGTCAAGTCGTGTACTTTAAGAACACTATAGCTTTGAACACCAAAATTAGTGTCTTTTTCAGTACCTAAGTATAATTAATACCAATGGAGAAAGAATTAAGATAATCCAAATTAGTGTCTTTTAACAGATTTATCTTCTTCCTAATAGATCGCAATTGCACTACTGTAACAGAGATTCTATATAGATCGCAATTTACTGTCTGTGTTCAAAATAGCAAACGCATATTAGTGAAGTAAAAATTGTTTCTTCATATAGCTAGTAACGTTGATCGATGTACCGGAAAAACATTGCATGGGATCAGATAAGGGCAAAGCCCAGTTCATATCAGATACCAGCAAGTTTGGTGAAGCGATTTGAGAATTTAGAGATGGGTGAAAGTGATTAAAGAGATGGTTATGAAGGTGGCGATGCCAGTTACTGAGTTAATAATGAAGAGAGGGGAGGGATGTGTGGAGGGGAAGAATGAAAGGGGCACTTGCTGAGGAAGAAGAGAACATGAGAATTCAATCAGTAGCTTCATGAAAATGATTGATCAATGCCTTCTTCCTTCTCTAAATACTACTCCCCCAATTATTTTTGACTCATACGACTGACCTATTCCACGTTTGCTTATATCCTACCTTACCTCCAGTATTTAATGTAAGAGCCAGTTATTTTTTTAAGAGATTAAAAAAACTAGATAAATTATTTAATTATAATATATATTCTAAAATATGCATATATAATTAGACTATATATAAGTTTATATCAGACAAATTATTTGAAAAAATTATAAATATATCAATTAATTAACTTTATTAATATACAAAAAAATCAATTAGCTTTTATATTAAAGATCAGGGGTAGTATATTCATTTAGATTTTACGCACTTAAAGTCAAATTTTACTTAATTACTCAACACGTGTCTTGTTTTAGCCATCATAGCATACCTCCATAACCAATAGCAATAACAAGTTTTAGTCTACCAGAAATGATCAACTATATGAATTATACGATATCATTATACTTTATCAACAATTAAATCTTTAAACAAATTCTTGATCAAGAAATTCAATTGAATAACTTGTTGAATACGTACTTTATTTATTTTTCATCTACCCTTTTAGATGACTCTATATGGTTTGATTTACCCGGTTACCGGCACATACAATATGCTTCTATTTACTAGTTCAATCGGCTTCAAATGGTTTTCTACTATTGTGTATGAGTGTAGCAGACACAAAGGAGCCCTACCTGAAAGTGAAGCCTCAGAAATAGCAAAAGGAAAATTGAAGGCACCGTAAAGTCTGGAAAATCCAATTAATTAATTAATTAATTAATTCATTTCCTTTTAACCAAAAACACCAAACTTCAAACTTCCTTAAAGTCCATATATAACTACTCTTGCTCATTTCACTGGACTCTTACAATTCAACGTATTCCTTAAACTTGTTATACAGCATTCTCCAATTAACTATATATATGATCCTAAAGAAAATTGCTTTGTAGATTAAATCTTTTATTATATTAAGGATTCGATGTAGTGTAATATAATGTTTTTTAATCATATCATTATGAAACTCCAAATTATAAGAAAATATATTATCATTATTCATTAGTATTTATAACTAAGTTGCTGTGTAATTGTGAGGTGAACATGGTGTGATGAGAGCCTCTATCACCAACTTGAGTTGACAAGTCATTCAGACATTTTTAATGAAAACGCACTTTGTTTAAGTGAGTAAACTTGTTGCACAAATTGCACAAAAATTCTTATAATAATTTCCAAATGATATTTTCCCCATTAATATATATATATATAAATAAAATAAAACATGTTTTCCCATGAATAATATATATAGAATAACTATATTTTTATTTTTTTGTAAGCACATGTCTTATTGAAAGCAATCATATTCAAGGCACTATTAGAAACTAACGTCTCATTTTGCTAGACCAAATGCATGCCGGTTACTATTTATTAGTCATCATAAATACACCTTAATAATATCTATTTTGTATATACCAACTCTTTTGAAGGCACACTATGAGAAAATTAACGTTTCCTTCTATCATATTTAATGGAATAAAGGTTTTGTTGTTATTGTAAAATTTATTCATACACGAAAAAGGGAAAAATTATTATATTTAGCATATAATGGGTCCGTTTGATAAAGCGGTAGAGAAGTACTTTTACACAAGTCGAGATAAACATGTGGATGAAATTATCTCGTTTTACAGAAAAACACTGTTGAACGTACTTTTGAGGGTGACAAACGTATTGCCAAAGGTGTAAATAAAGAATATAGAGTAGGAATGTACCAATGTGAACAGCCTGGAAAAAAAAAAGGCCCTGAATTTAAGGTAGAAAAGTACAAGTTGAAGGCTTAACAAGCACTGTAGCATCAAAGGAGAAAAAAAGACGTGCATGGAGTTATTGAAATGTGTTTGGAAAAAAAGCATTGTGATTCCTGAAAGCAACTCATAGTTTGTCAATTTATTATAACAGGGTACGTTAAAGGAGGCCAACTAATTGACCATAATTCAATTATTGAAATGTGCCTTTCCAAAATGTGTCATTTAATAACAAAATAAAGAACTTAAAAATTACAATGTGATATGTATTTTGCATTAAATTTTATGCACACACTGTACCCAAGTATGTCTCACAAATTGTACTACTTTTGGTTTGCAGAAAGTCATATTATTATATAATCAAATTGGAAATGATGTCTATAGACATAATCCCATAAACATGCAGTTTTTTTAAAAAAAAATGGCATATATTTTAATGTAAAAATAAAATTTAATTTATCATTAGACTTGTTTGTTATAAGTCTTGAGCAATGTAAAGCTCCATATAATTTTTTTATAAATATTTATTTACATGTTTAAATGGGGTTCAATGATTAAAAATGAGTTTTTTTTAACGAAAAATAATATGCTATGGTACGTTTCTAACATCTTTGTAATTTTTTGTATAGAAAAATTAATCCTCAAAATTGTGGTCAACTTTAGTCAATACTTTTAAAAGTAATGCATTGGTGATATGACAATGATATGCCATTCATGCGACAATGATATTCAATAATACTACGGATTTTCACTAATCACAAGTTTTTAGACTAATTGCTTTATGAAAAAAATTTAAGAGCCTCCATTCAAGTTGAGCATACGATAAACTACTATATCTAATCAATGGAAGTTGGATCTAGTGAAAAGAAACAATCCCTCACAATTTGATGAAATATAGTTTGAATCCTGTTGAAAGAAGTGTTCAGATTTAATATCCGATAATATGTCTTGAATAGGATTTACCACCATTAACCTTATATATAAGATTCATTTTAATAAAAGAAATTAAACTATGAAGTGACTTTTATCGTGTTACAACGTTAGCGACTGAAGGAATAATATAATTATATATATTTATTTAAATGGGTAGGTCCAAACGGTCTGAGATTACAACGGCGGATCGAACCCGTGACCTCTCAATTAAGAGATATATATATTGAATTGATGGAAGCAAAAGCAGGGGGCGATTGATGGTGAAGATGTTAGATAGAGAAGGATTGAGAGGAGGTGGGGGCCCATTTAGAAGGAGAAGTCAAAGTCAGAATTAAATGAAGGAGTTTGATTGAGATCATGGGATGAGCATTTACTGTGTCTAAGCATATCAGATATTCAATTTGGGACTCCCAGCTCCATAATGAAGTGGGCCCTACTACTCCAATCATCACTAAATATATACAAGTTATAAATAAACAAAAAAAACTAGTAAAAAGTCTAACTTTCAAAATTTTACTGATATGAATCTGAATACTCGTAGCTTCTATATATGAAAGCTTGTAAAAATACCAGTACTTTTTGTGTATAAAAGTATATTAAATTCTTCTGACCAGGAAACCTAACCAAACAAGACTTTCACCATTTATCCCTAAACGATACATCTCCTTCAAACTCAATCTGGCACTGTACAAACCAAGGTAGATGTGAACTGTACATTTGTTGATACTACGATAAATAAGCAAACATGTGAACCAAAACACAAGTCTAACATATTGTCATGTCAATGTCAAAAATCTGTAGTATATAACAAAATTATCCAAGAGAGAAAATGATGTCTAAACCAGAACTTGATGAACCGACCATCCTCACCAAGTATATGAGTTTTTGATGTATAAGTTTAACTTGTTATACGTAATTAGTTATGAATTATATACATTCATTTCTTCTTCCTTATAAAACCAGAGTTTCTACTGGTCTTCTGATAAGGATTTGACTTATGTGTATTGCCACTTTCAAGTGATCAACCTTACTATTTACAACCACATATCTTCTCTTCATAGCCTCTACACCACAACCACGATACACAAACATATATTGTGTGTTCAATTCATAGCTCTCTGTACATTCATAGTCAATGGATTTTTTTTTTTTCCAGGTATGATCTGTCTCTTCAAGAGTCCTAGCCATATGTTCGAAATCTGTTATAAACAAAAAAGGGCGGCTTCATGTATAAGGCTCTCGGCCACCAGGTGGGGTTTGGGGAAGGATAAATATACACAACCTTATCCCTGCAAGTAGAGAGAGGCTGTTACCACGATTTGATGAACGTTGACCTCCTGGTCATATAGTAACAACCTTAGCTTAAATCTTTTATAATCCCAAAGAAATGTACGTATCTGTATGTGCATGTTATACGTATGTGAATATGCAAGTGTTATAGGAAAAAGACAGACATCAACGAAGGACCTACCCAAGAATATTAAGATGAAAGTGACAAAGGCATGCGAGATTTATGTCTTTATTTAAGGATTATCATTGGATGGATTTGTTCTGATCCATTTAATATGTGTACTTTAACCGATCTAATAAGTTAATGATATGATAATATGTTGAGAAGATGCCTTTTTCAATCCAAAAACCCTGCAAATTAAAGTTCAGTGCATAATAATAATGACAGTTAAGACGAGATTTTTAAATTTTATCTCTGGAGAATTATTTACCAGAACTGCAATTTTTCATCCTCATGCTCTTTTTCAAACTTATTCAGAATGATTCAAATTAACGTACAAACTAGATACCGTGATTATTTTGTTTGATGAAATTTAACATGATGTGCATCACAGAGGACAAGAGAAAGATCGAGGACAGAGCATAATGATGGTATGAGATCTATATAGTTAACCCCACGCAGTAGAATAAGGTTGTTGTTGTGCATCTCTAATAAGTAATAACTGACAATCTTAACTTATCATCCACATATATAATAAATGCACCAAAAAACGTGTCCAATGGCTAACAAATAGCAATACTGTTACTTCCTGGTTCCAACTTTCTTTTGGAAAAAACTAGGAGGCGGCCGCGGCGGCATTGCCCAAAATGTTGGTGCAAAAGGAGGAGGAAAAGGTCCTATCGGCAGAGGAGGTAGTGGCTGCGGCGGCAGCATAGGAGGTGGAAAAAACCCAAGATTTGCTTTATACAATTGTTGTTGAGGACATTGAAATGGTGGCGGAAATGTAGGGTTTAACATACCATGGAGAGAAGCATATCCATGTTGACCATAATAATTATAATTATTATAGTTATAATTAAAAGGCCTTCTTTCTCTAATCTCACCATCAAATTTGACATATTTGAGGTCTCCATGTCTACCATACTTTTCCAGAATTGCCATTAATGAATTAGGGTTTACTCTTCCTGTAACTGTCATTGTCCCTTGCTCTCCATCAATGGTGATAGAATAAGATCCTGAAATTAAGGGAATGAAAATAATAATAATATAAAAAACAAAAGATGGTGTCTCCGTGAGAATTGACTTCACTGATAAGATATTTTTGTCCAAACTAAGGGAAATAAGGATGAAGATCAATTTATTGCTACAGAAAAATATCTCTTACAGAGAATCGCTTTCTCTGGAACATATTTGTTCATATGAAGAATATGAACACACACACACACACACTGATCAATAATAATGGGGAAGAGAAATAAATTAAAATACCAGTGAGATTCTGCAGAATCTGCTTCATTTTCTCCTTGCATTTCTCACAATGGGTGTTCAGTTTCATAACACAAGTCTGGAAAAAAATTAAAACAAAGGAATTGCAGATTAATAACAGAACTATTATTTCTGGGTGATAATAAAAATATGAAACTAAACTTAATTTATTAATCAACCAGCAATACCATCTGTGCTGAAGAGCATTCCATGAGGGGGACTGATAAAAATTGGAGCTTTTATCAAATAAACTTGACTGGCCTCAAAATAACCTAAAGTATGGTTTCTTCATTCTTCTAATCACGACTTTGTAATTTGAGTATTGTGTTTATGTGCTCTATGAGTTTTTAATATCTTTAATTATGATTTCCACTAATTATTTACCATTATTAATGAGATCTCCGATTTTTTGAAATTTCTCCCCCATATTCTCCCTTTCCTGGAAAGTTAATATTCGATTGACGATGTCAGCGGTTTAACTTTAATTCAAAATATATTTAAAGAAGGGAAAAATGAAAAAAAAAATGAAATTGTATATTTATTGAGAATTATTAAGCATAATCCAAATGGTTTAACAACGTTCAGATGTACAAAAATAAAACAATCTTATTCAATCAGTATATTGATTAAGATTTTATTTTAATTCCCAATTACTCTGCAGAGGTATGGAATCATATATGTTATCCTAATTAATCTTCAACAGTTAATAGCACTAGTACATATAAAAAAAATTATAAAAAATCGTATCATCTGTAAGCCTCAGACAGTATCAATCATTTTACGGATTCCATCCGTTGAGAGAACGATTTTACAGATTCTAAGGTGAATACGTTAAAGGAGTTTTATCTCGACTTGCATTTAACGTGATTATGAATCACTTCCCCAACAGGTAAATTTCGTGCAACACACAAAACCCATATTTAAATTTATATAATAAATAGATACAATGCATAACGAGGAGCATTATTTGTAAGTTATAAATAGGAATGATTCATTTTTACCCTAAAGCGTAATTTGCTGGAAAATGTGTGCATATTTAATTTTAAGATAAAT
>JANTPZ010008542.1:0-10895 GCA_025593235.1 Vachellia pachyceras
CCCCCCAATTTGGAGGGAGCATAAATAAGGGGAGGGAAGGGGAGAGAGAAGGAAAAAATTCAGCCCCTCCCCTCCTAATTTTTGAACCAAACAAAGGGAGGGGCTCATTTTTCTTCCCCTTCCCTCCCCTCCCCCCAAACCAAACAGATCCTGAATGTTCCAGATTTCTTACTCTCTCTCTCTCTCAATCTCACTCCCCCATTTTCCGCTCTCCTAACTATTGCTGTAATTTAATAAAGGTTGAATGATTTTATTCATTGAAGGATGAAAATACTTATTTTAACTGAAATAAGGATATGATTAAGACAAAATTTCCTATTAAATACTATGTTCATTTAGAAACGCGATAGAGAAGTACTTTTACGTAAGTCAAGGTAAATATATATGGAGGAGATTATCTCGTTTTACGAAAAATACTGTTGAACGAGCTTATGAGAAATAAATAAGCTTTTCCAAATAAGCGCTCTAAAAATAATAAGAAATGACTTGGAAATCTATCGTTACAAAAAGAAATTGTGGCAAAATAAAGGCTCCGTTTGGATAGCCCGTTGGGAAAAAGGACATAGATTCCGAGGCAATTTATGTGAAAAGAAAAGTGTCTCGGTAAGCGCACCCGTTGTGCCAACGAGCAAAACAAACAAAGCCAAAGTATATAAGCGCTTGGGTTTTTGAACACGTACATAACATATCTCTAACTATATATAATAATCTTTTATTTTATACATAGTTTAAGATATGATTTACACATCATACATGGGTTTTTTAAGAAATTTTATATACTCATGTGATGCTGAGATGGATGTAACATATGTGATCATATTAGAATGCAAGATATTCTTAATGATCAAATATGCGGATGAGTATGAGTGACGGCATTTAGTGATGAGATATGTACGTATTAATTGATTATCTATTTAAGGATCTGGTTTAAAATAGAGTAGAGTATATCCATGTAACAGATCCCTCCCATGCAAAACTTTGTTGTTGTGGTAACTTGTAGTGAATGTTGGTATGGAAAATGTTTCAGATGCTATGGTCACTTTAATTAATTTAGGGAGCGCATGAGGAATTAGCGTGAAGGGAGATTAAGTGTTTGTTTGGAAACTTCGTTTTCCAATGGTGCACATAAATCGAGATAAAACCATCTCAAAATTAATAAAAACCATATTGAAATCCGTAAAACCATCTAGAAATATGTAAACTTCTTTTTTCCAACGGAACTTTTTTACATAACGGAATTTCCAAACACACACCAAGTGTTGTGTCATGGTTGAAGAAATGGAGTTTTATGATTCCAAAGATTAAAAATTGAATTTGATTGGGAGGGGATGGGTGGATATATAGAAGATGATTGCGGGGAATCCACTGGCCTGATCTAGAAGATGGCGTCGAAGGGGAAGATATTAAGGGTATGTTTGGTATGGTGGAAATGAGTCTATGGAAATGGAATTCAATTCCATACTGCATATCTGTTTGGTACACTTGATAAGCTCATGGAATTGATTTCCACATGAAAATCAATTCCATCAAAATGGCATATTTGGGTTCCATTATACAATATAGGGAATTGCCCAAAATTCCATGGAATTCCAGTTTTGGCACTCCCTCCTCAATCTCATCGTTGACCTCATCCTCGACGAGATCTCCAGCAACGATCTCCATCGCACTGATCTCCAGCAACGACAACGGCGAGCTCCGGCCATCCACAACAGCGACGAGATCCTCATCCCCGACGATCCCATTGTGGCTTCTTCGCCAACCCATCGTCTCATCGCTGCCTTCCAACGAACTCCAGTGAGGACGATGACGATCTCCGGCCAAAGTTGCAAGCTTCGAGCTTGTCGACAAGCTTCGACGGAGACCGACAACGATTTTTGCCTCCTTCGGTTTCGACGGCGAGATTGGGAGGATGGAAGAATTTAAAAAAAATTAATTTAAAAGAGCTTTTAAGTCTTTTCATCTAAAAATTATATCTCATTTTCATGATATACCAAACGTATTCTTAAACCTTATTTCCATTTCCATTTCTATATCCATACTCATTTCCATTTCTATATCCATCGAAATGAATTCTACGTATCAAACTAGCCCAAAGTGATACATTCATTCAGTTGATGCATGGAGAACATATACACAGAGCTATCAGATTCTTCATAATGAATGGTGGCGGATATGCCGCCACGTGGATTTCCATGGCTTTCATAAGGCCACGTTTGAGTTTGGGCCGTGCCCGTTAATCTCAGGGAACCCGGAGGTGTAGAAGCCCCGTATTATGTTTACGGTAGAGAAGTACATTTACGTAATTTGAGATAAATATATGAATAATATTATCTCGTTTTACGAAAAAAATGTTAAATACACATCTAGACACTGCAAACGTTGAGCCAAACACGTACATTTTGTCCATTTGAGAACGCGGTAAAAAAACATTTTTACGTAAACCAAGATAAATATATAAATATGATTATCTCATTTTACAGAAAAATACTTGAAACGTTTAATTTTTATAGTCATCTCATTTAATTTTTACAGCCATCTCACCAAACAAACCAATTGTTGATTGGTGGGCGTGATGCTGGGACCGTACGTACAGAGTGAAAATCACCTGGCTGTGCCATGTGGTTGGGAGCAAACTTCGAGGACGACGCCTTGTAAGTTGTATTGTTGTAACTCTCCAATGCTTCCCTTCCCAATTAAAAAAAAAATCAAATAATTAATTCACTAATAAGGACCAAGGATACTTGTTCTATTACAAACTGACTCCCTCCTCACTCCTGTGATACTGCTGTCGACCTTTTCCATTGTCTCATTTTGACTTCAACTCAATTTTATGTAGCATGCCATAGTGTTTGTGTGGGAACTTCGTACCTCAATGATACACGTAAGTCGAGATAAAACTATCTCAAAATGGGTAAAAACATTTCAAAATTCATAAAAACCATCTTAGAATCCGTAAAACTATCTAGAAATCCGTAAACCCTTTTCTCTTAACGGAGTTCCTAAACAAACATTATATCACTTATATTTAATAAATAAAATAATGTGACAAAAACGTATTTGCCAGGAATAATGCCTTGTATTTAAGACATAAGTGAATTTTAGTTATTTCTACCATGTTTTATCGAAATTAAAAAAAGCCTTAATCATATTGGCATTCTATTACAATTTAATAACTTTTTGATTCTGTCTTTATTTAATACACCACTCTAGTTTTTATTATCATTTCACTCCTAGAGGAAAAAAATTATCCTAAATATAATCTACTTAGAAGTTAGTATTGTATGTTTTTCAATTTTATTCTTATTTAATTGTTGTTGAGAGAGGGATGAAAGGGACAGGAGAATATTTTGTAAACGAAGTGGGACAATTTTTTTTTTTAGCGAAGGTGAACTTCAAAATTTTATCAATTTTCATTTACCCTTATATAGAATTAAAAATTAATATGGCTTTTACCTTTTAATTACACTTGTTTGACATTTTTAATACGCAAACTTTCATTTAACTGCCCTCCCAAATATGTGCATGGGTGGGTAAATTAGACTTACACTGTAGTTAGATGTGATCAGACCCTCTAAATCATGGGCTTGTTTGGTAAGTCAATTGAGAGAACGGACACAGATTCCGAGATAAATATGTAAGAGGAATTTTATCTCAGTAAACGCAGGAATGACTTTTGGATACACAAACGGGCTATTCAAACCAGCCACGTGTGTTTGTAAGCCAAGTAATAGAAGTGAACTAAAGTATACCTTAAAACTTAAATAGCATCACCAAGTCTTCAAGACGTTCCAAAGAATGTAGTGAGAAAGAGTGACCATTCCTTTTCAATCCTCCTGTCTCAAATTTTTTCCCCAGTACTTCATGTTTCTTCTTTTGAGTGATAATTTCACTTATATATGCATTTATATTATAATTAGTTTCAATTATGTGAATTATTTATAGCTAGCAACTCAGTCGAGAATGGATAAAAACGATTGCATTTACAAATAAAACTGGTCAACAAAGCAATCTGGTGAAAGTGATGCTAACCAAAGGCAAAAGAAACAAAGGAAACAGAGAAGCAACTTTAATGATGGGCAATTCGTAATCATGTTTCCATTTTATTAGATCTCTCATTGATTGGATTTATAAAAAAACACAAATAAAAACTTTTGTCAATGTCAAGTTTTTGTGGATCCAATGAAGAAACTTCTCATGATAACAGGAACTTCAACTTCAACTTCTCATGTAAACTTTTCAAGGAATCCAAAAATACTCAGGCGGAATCTGATTCCACTCGAGTTAAGAACCAGAAGGACAGGCAACTTAAAAGTTAGCCATTTTTATGCAGAAGCACTCATATACAGTTAGACTAATAGATTCTAAACAGATGAAGCAGATCCTGTAATGAGGCTGCAACCATCCAAAAACTACTCATTTAGACATAACATATTAAAGAATCTTGAGGGGAACAAGTACAAGCATATGTGACATTTATACACACAAATCAACTGCTATGACTATTTCCTAAGTTCATCATCTGCTGTATGCACATCAAATTCATACTCAACAACCAACACGTCATTGGAACCTCACAACAATGCAACATATGTCATCCATGCTCTTCCTACCAACGGCCTCATCTATCAAACGCTTTGCCGCCACCTGAGCATCCTTTATATGTCTGATACACTCCACTGATTCTTGGTTTGACACAACCTGTTAATGTGTACTCACACAAAACATCTTATCTTTATACTCAAGATTTGAAAAATTATTAATCCTCCTGTGGCTTTAAGTGTATTAGAATATGATACCTTCCATATTCCATCACTTGCTAGAATGAGGAATTCTGTGTCATCATCTATGTCCTTTATCACCACATCAGGTTCTGAACTAAGATGCATCTTCAAGCTCTTATCACCAAAAGCCCTCGCTACTGCTAGCTGCCCATCTATGCGAGGCACATCGCCTGCAACAAAACAGAAATCCAGAACCGCTCTTTAAAAGCCAGAATCAGAGTACAAATTAATTAGAGTTAGAATTTTCAGATACAGAAATATGTTAGTTAGGGTTGTTATTTTATCAAAACAGCTTAAGCCATTTGATATGACTCCCTTTTTACATTAATCTCTCCATTAATCGATCACTGTGGGGCTTCTTTTATATTCTAGTACAGATAAGGATACTGGGCTCATGCAAATGTACAACTTTCTAGATTTGAAAAGAATTGTCTCTTACATTAAAAGAAGACCACATGAACATATGAAACAGTTGGCCATACCTGGAATGTTGGACACGAAACCACCACGGCTCTCGATCAATCCTTTTTCCCTGCTTGGCTCGTGATCCACTGATAGTTGTTCTGCCTTTCCATTCTTGCAAACTACAGCTCGAGAGTCTCCAACATTCCCTACTACGAGCTTCAGACCATTAATGAGTATTGCAGTTACAGCAGTTGATCCTCCTCGTCCCAACACAAGTGCTTGTTCCAGTATTTTCTCGTCTGTTGTAAGATAAGCTCTCCTCACTGCACTTGCTGGGTCATTCCAGAAGTCAGGCTGATTGAAGCACAGAGAAGAACGCATTAAAGAAGAATACGTTAATGGAAAACATCAATATCCAAGGTTTTGTTTGGATAAAGGAGAAATGGAGAAGAGACAAAGGTTTGACTGGATCTAAAATGAAATTTTTCCTCCTTTCTTTCCCCAATCCAAACACATCCTGAGTTGAGATAATCATAATCTGACAATTACCTGTTTCAAGATGTTGTCAAAAAGGTGGTTCTGCAAATAGCTTGCAACGTCATGACCCAAATGGCCATCAAATATAGCAAACATTCCTAACTCTTTGTCCTTGTCTTGCTTGAATTCTGAAACTAGATAATCTTCCATAGCATGGCCTGATTTTCCCTTCATTAAGTGAAAGCCATGTGTGATATGCTTTGACATTTTGCTCTTTCCTTTTCCTGCGTCAGCTGCTGATGTTCCAAACCCAGCCTTGGCCTACAAGCGAGATTTAAATTCAATCTCATGCCTTCATTAATTACTTTGAAAAGCCACAACAAACTCTGTAATTGAAATGAAGCTTCGTGGACTTCAACTTCTAATAATGAAGGGACAAAAAAAAAACGGATTATAAAATTGCACACAGTCATTTCATGTTTGAAAAAGAATACGAATCTTTTAAAAAAAAAATATTTGATGGTATTGGATCAATGAAAGGTCAAAACCTCAATTTCTTCAAATTAGCACAGGTCTCTATGCCCACCTTGACCTCTCCAATCATCAATTTAGACGTTAATATGCTATCAAGCATACTCCTCATCAGTTTCAACTTTCTACTTAAGCATATCTGATTAATGCACTCAGAAAAGCCCCTGATTTTTAAACCAGATAACATTTTATCGAGGTGTTCTTCCAGGAGAGTTAAATCCATATCTAAATAAAAACCCAAATGGACTAGGCGCTTTGCAACACTCATCTGAAAACAAATCTGTAACTTGAAGAGAACTACTACAGAATATAGTAAGAATATTGCAATTGCAGAAAAGAACCATGAACAGATTCCACTAATAATCTGGCACCATCCCACAGAGAGGGAAGGATCAGCACAGTTGGGCACGTTTAATTAAGCATAAGAAGATTGGGTTCTCTCCTGCTTAGCTTCATCTTGATGAGGATTTCTTTGCCAGTAGTCATGTCTTTATTGCAAGAGAGGTTCGGACAGTCTAGAGAGAAGATGAAGATCCCCCCGGGGGGGGGGTTTGTATAAATAAGAAAGCTTTGACTTTGAAGCACGTGATATCCCCACTGCTTTAACGTTTTATAGACCGCGTTATCTCGAATAACGCGTTCTTGAGGATGACTTTTCTTGCCATATCTCATCTTGCCTTCACATCGTATATCGTTTTAGCTTCCTTCCCACTTGCTTCTTCGGCTCTGTTTCGGTCCATGGAAAAATATTTCACTAAATTGTATAAAATATTGGAGAGAATCACTTTGATCTTTGATGTCCGGAGAAAAAAAAATTAATAACAAGTGATGAGTACCGAAATTTGTAATTGCACATTCTTCACTTGGTATATAAAAATGTTTAGGGATTAAATCCATTTTTTAAAAAATTTATAATGATTTTTCTCAAAATGTTCTTATTTTCTTAAACTATAATTATTTTCTCCAAAAGAAGTATCTGCATATTCAACTGAACTACCTGGTGTTTAATATGAAATATCAATATAGTATTTTTATGAATCAATGTAGCAATAATAAGAAAATAGATGTTGGTGCTTTTTAATGAAAGGGGTTAAGAAAACAGGGGATCATGATTACTGAGACGGGGTTGCATGGGATCATAAATCAATCATGGGGGACTTGGTGGTGTGGTTGAAGGCTTGAGTCAGTCATTATATTGTGCTTTTATATTGAATCCACACTTTTTGTTTCTCATTGTTAAGTAGTAACACCTTGTGCTTGTTTGGGAACTCCGTTGGGAAAATGGATTTTGTAGATTTTGAGGCATTTTGGGAATTTCGAGATGGTTTTCAGATTTCAAGATGGTTTTTATGAATTTCGAGATGGTTTTTACAGATTTCGAGATGGTTTTATCTCGGCTTACATGCACCGTTTGAGAAAATGGCTTCCCAAACAGACACTTTAGAGTCACGGACAAGAACAAGCTCGGGTGATAACAACCATACAATGGTCAAATGCTCAAAAAAAAAAAATTTACCAGTTTTTTAGGGGCTCGGGAAAACTTTTTCACATTCTGTCAGGCGTAATTTTTCTCTCAGTATATTTACCCCATACAATGTAATAAAACCAAACTCTTCCACTCTATGTACAAATAGTTACGTACAATAAAGCTTGTTTTTCAAAGGCGGTTCTTTCTAATATACTACTCTGACATTTAATGAGTTTTTTTAGCTCAAAGTTCAAATGCACAGTGTTTTTCTGTAAAAGAAGATGATCTCATTTATATATTTACCTCGACTTACATAAAATAAAGTACTTCTCTGCTGCATTCTCAAACGAGTCCAATATAAACAAGATACAATGTCATCCACCACTTTTTAAAGATACCCATGAAAAATTAAAACCTTTTCTGATGTACTTCTCCTGTCTTTACTAAGATTGATTTTAATAAAGAAATTAAACCATAAAGCGAGTTTTATACTAAGATGGGAAGGAAGAATTTCTCTTTTTCAGCAACATACTAGTCTCCATTGCTGCTGCAAAGTCTGAGATGATCGGAAAGTCTCAACTCGTGATCAGTGTTCAGAAGCTCTTAAGTCAGCAACAGACTCGAGCTCCGTTTGGTAAGCCCGTTTGCACAACGGATGCGGTTACCGAGACACTTTTCCTCTCACATAAATTACCTCGGAATCTGTGTCCGTTTTCTCAACGGACTATCCAAACAGAGCCTTGGCATGATCAGTGTTCAGAAGCTCTCAAGTCAGTAACAGACTTCGTATGTTTGATAAAGCGATTGTAAAAGTTAAACGCACGTTTAACAATATTTTTCTGTAAAAAGAGATAATCTCCTTCGCATATTTACCTCGACTTATGTGAAAGTACTTCTATACTATTTTCTAACTGGGGACCGAGATTAACACAGAGAGCTGTTGCTGCTTCTGCTTCATTTTCTCTATTTATTGTTACATCCACATCGATCAATTTCTCTCCAACTACCATCTGGCTTTCATTAATTTGATGATATATATATATATATTAAAGGCTTAGTGGGGCCACCTTTTGCCTCTTACATAATAAATATATAAACGTGATCCTATTAATTGGACTTGTTCAGACCTCAGACTTCACATGCATACACTGGATGACATCTTCCGAGTCTTTGGTCTTGATCCATTCAAGAGATTAAATTTCATAGAATTATAAATGATTGCAAATCACAAATTGTTTAGCCTACAAGTTGATTAAAGTGCTTGAGTAAATAAAAAATGGGTCAACAATTCCCTAAAGCTGTAGTGTTGTTTTTATTCAAAATATAGCCAAAACATAATAGTCTTATTTTAGATAGGAGCAGGTGGCCGGAAAACTTAACCCACATGGATTAGGAGCAAATTGAATTGAACTCGATGAATTATTGGGTTCTGCATTACCTTTTGCATGAAAATATAATAAAATACAAACATTATAGATAATTTAAACAATTAGGAAACAATACTGCACTAAAACTTATAAAAAGACAAAAGGAAGTGGCCACACACAAGAGGGAAACAGAAGACATTTCGCTAATCTTTTTTTGTTTTGTCAGCGTACAAAGGCACGTTGGCTCCTTCCTCCTTCTACGCGCTGGACGCACATTTTACCCGTTGCAACTTCCCTAACACGAGTTTCATTTTTCATATGTCTATATATTAAAGGGTTAACGTATATTTTCACTTCGAAAGTTTTCAGAAAAGCAATTTCATTTTAGAAGTATAAAAATATAGTAATGTTGCCCTGATTCGAAGAAACTTCCGGACAAAAATGTACTTTAACCTTATATTAAGAATAGCCATATGGTTGGCGCAAGCATTCAACAATAATATGACAGATTTCTGCATAAAATAAAATTTAAAACTTCTCTATCCAGTTAAAAAACCTAGTAGTAAGCTATGAGACTTGCCAGATGGCAGATCGGATGATGATGATGATGATCATCTTCTCATCTAGTACATGCGAGTAATCACAATAATGACTGTAATCAGAGCCTAAATGATCATGGACTGGAGCTCACTGAACTGAACTGTCCAAAATGGCTAAACTAGTCAAATCTGTCTCGTGCAAGCGCGGGATAAAGCATGATAGAAGAGGAAAAGGCAATTTGCGGAAAGCATATATTATATATATATATATAGGTTGAACAAAATGACTAGAACAAGAAGTTCATAATCATAACCATAACTATAACCATAATCTCTATCTGCTAGATTAATTGGCAACAGGAGCTCCAGCGAAGGAATGTTATTGCCCTGTTTGATACACTAGTCTTCGATCTAAGAACGCATAGAGACATTAAGAGCAATGTTAAACAACACATATGCCCAGGATGACAGAAGAGAGAGAGCAAGCAATCAAGCTAAATGGAGTGATCGCATTCTCATGTTATTAAATTTTAAGAGTGGAGGGCATTCATTCTCTTTATATTATATAGTGATCTGAATTCTGCTGGCTCTATCATCTCCTCCACCACCACAAACCCTGTCCTTCACCTGGTGGGTTCCTGTTCTTTTCTGGCTCGACCCCCCTTCTTCACTCTGATCACTCACTGAGCCCTTCCTTCTTCGCTCGTTGTGCCCGGCCAATCGGCTCCTGCAACTCCTTTTCGTCTCATCAAACTCACCTAATTCATGGAATCTGCACACAAATTAAAGAAACCCCACGAAAAATTATCATATTTGCACAATTCAGACACACATCCACATCTGTTATTATACTGTATATTATATAATATCGACTTCCAAGTACTAGCCAATACTATATGTTTCTGACACAATGTGGGGAAAACAAAAACAACCGCATATGCTCTCAAGAATATTTCCTCCTCAAATCATGATGAAGAAAGTATCCCAACGGGATCACATATATCCTTCCAAATCATGACAGGAGAATATGCAAGTGAAAAACAGGAATTGCTTAATTTGAAGATCTCTCTCTCTCTCTCTCTCTCTCTCTCTCAAACACACACACACACACACACACTCTGCTAGGTATATAAGAACCAAGTTTGGCAACCACGAGAAACCCAGAGAAGATACAAAGAGTTATGAACTAGAAGAGAAAGAAATGGAAAGAAAACCCAAAAGTCGAACCTCCCCCGAACCTGCTGCATTGCTGACAAAAACGTTGTCGGATGCCACAAACGATCACTTCCTGAGCCTTGGCATGATATTCGCACACCTTGTGCCTCTT
>JANTPZ010008543.1:0-10292 GCA_025593235.1 Vachellia pachyceras
TCCTCTATCCCTTCTGCTGGTGGTCACCGTGGTTGGAGCTTGACGCCGACGCCGAAGACGTCGCCTGCTCGAGGTAGCAGGCGAGAAAGAAAACTGGGCAGAGATTGATTTTTTTTCCAGGAGCAAATTGATTTTTTTTAAACCAAGGGCATTTCAGTCTTTTACTATAAAAATCAGGTTCCATTTCCATGTCATACCAAACGTACTTTTAATACTCATTTCCATCTCCATCTCCATTTCCATATCCATCTCCATTTCCATTTCCATATCCATCAAAATCAATTCCACTGTACCAAATGAGGCATAAGAGTTAATTTTGACCATTGACTCTTACTCTTTGGCCCGCCTGTGCTGATGTGGCTACTCACTCTTTCCCCATCAGCCTTCATCCTCTTCCTTCGTGGTTCCGAACTTAATCGAAGAGTCTCAACTCGTTCAACTTCCAACATCAAAACCCCACTATACACAGCACCGAATGCTCCTTGACCAAGTTTATTCTTAAATCCTTTGTTGCTTCTCTCAGCTCTTGGAATGAAAATGTCTTCAGATTGATGTCCACTGGCTTTGGCTTGGGGGGTGGCTCCTTATGCATCCAACGGCGAAGCTTTGGATTATAATGAATAGCAGAAGCTGCAAACACAAGAGCGAGCAGGGAACAAGACAAGAATGAGACAAGCATGTGCTGATGTGTGCTGCTGAACGTTTCGTCTAAATCAGAGCCCTACGTGATTGCGAACTTCCCTGCAGAAATCAAACTGACCAGGATGGTGTTGCCGGAGTACGTCTTGAATCAAAATGGCTTGACTCAAAGAAACCCAAATCAGTTGTTTACGTCTTCTTTGGAAGCATAGAAAGTTGATGAAGGTATTGTTAATAAAAGCTCATCCATATTTTTATACATTAACTCTCATTAATACCACCAGTCAATTATTCACACTCCAAACAGGTATTTTGAATCTGACGGTCACAATCACCACCAAAGGAACTATCTAGTCCTACGATTCACAATCAATTTTCCTGTCTTCCAACGTTAACCAAAAAAGCAGATAAGATGGAGTGAAAGCCGCAGCCCGCAGGAGACAGGGTTGTTGGGAGTGAGAAGCTGAGAAAGGAGAAAACGATACGGAGGACTCCACGTTCGACTGCGGCGACACCCGAACCGGTAATGTCTTCGTTCAACTCTCATTAGTTCGTCCGATTCATTATGTAACATTCTTATACGTACAGTACGCTAGACCGGGTCTCAATTTGAAATTCCATAGCGTTAGTTGATAATATTTTCTTTCCCTACTTGTCCTTCGTCTCCTGGAATACCGCAACCGAAAATGAGCCAGTCAATAGTTTTTGTAAATGAAAACAGTAAACATTTCTGGATCGACCACAGGAGCAAAGAGATTACTGTCGATCAAAATGACTAAAAGAATCACTGCTCCTACCATGGTGATTCTTGTCATAATCCGTCTTCTTCCCTGCCATCATCCTTCCTTGCATGATGGTCAGAGACATTTATAGAGCCTCCCCTTGATGAATTTGGATCAGGGCTACCATCAGATGACGGCAATCCATCTGCTGGAGAATGTCGGCGATAATTCCAATGAGATGAGTCACCAGAAGGCTTGCGAAATGCATTTTTTGTATCAGTATTGTCATGTGTCAGAAGTTTCTTCAACCTTGTCATCCATTAAGAATGGAAGAACTGTCACAAGTCTTACTAAATTTGGTGCCATTTCCTTTTACAAATTACATTAGAGCAGAACATTCAACTGACATAACAGATCCCCTTTCCCAGCTTGCAATATTCTTGATCGGTTGTGCTCATTTCTAATTATTGTGAGGTCAAGCTAAATATAGAATTTTTCTTTTCAGAAGCTCACTGTTATGCATTGCGTCTTCAGTTAGGGCTTCCTCCTTTCACCTTGTGTTGGGACTGTCAGGACTTGAATTTGTTGGCGGTCAGTCTAGGAATATGGTTGTCGTTGAAGCTTAAGTGACCTTAAATTCCAATCCATCTATTAGACCTTCCTAATTGTCAGTCTTTGTTTAGATTTACACAGACGTTCTACAAATTGGGATAGGGCTTTCTTGTTCATATATATGGGTTCTGTTTGTGGTGAAAGCTGTCATCATGTTGTCACAGTAAATTCTTCAATGGCATTGTCTTGTAAAAGTAACTTGGGAATGGAAGAAAAATTGTCTTCAGAATGAAGAAAATGACTTCCCTGTGTGAATTTTGGCTGCCTGCTAAACAAATCAGTAAGATACGAAATAAAAGAGTTAACCGAATCTTAAAAATTAGGCCGTCTTGATTATCATGATTTGATGCAGTTCCCATTAATACACTTTGCACTCATCATGAGGATTCCTAAATGGAATTCCTAGGAAATCTTAAAAGAGAATTTCAACAAACGTCAAAAGCATAATACTGGGAACTAGAAAGGATCGGTTAGAGACAAAAAACTTCCCTTTTTATCTTCTCCTCTACTTCTCTTGGATACTTTCAAAGGGTTGTTTTCTTCCGAATTAAGTCGGTAAATCAATCATGAAGCTCAGATCTACTACTCTAACTATTAGAATCGCCGAATCAAACAAACACGAGGAAGAAAACGATCTTAGGTTGAAATGCTTACTTTTGAGCTCATCCAGCCAGCGACCGACGGTGTCGAAGGTGGTTCTCCGGCTAATATCGTAGAAATTGAGAGCACAGGTAGCTCCTCTGTAGTAGGCAGAGGTAACAGCACGGAAGCGCTCTTGCCGGCATTGTCCCAAATCTGAGCCCTGACTTCCTCGTCGTCCATTTCCATGCTCTGAGTCTGAAACTCGACGCCAATGGTGGCCACGGAATGCATGTTGAACTCGTTGCAAGCATAGCGAGAGAGCAGGTTGGATTTGCCTACAGCATAGTCGCCGATGATGACGATCTTGAAGAGGTACTCTTATCCGTCCTCCTCGTCCGAAGACATAATTCCTCTCTTTTTTAACGTTACAGAAAAAGCAGATAAAATTTGCAGGATTGAGAAAAGAGAAAGCGAGGTTGGCCCAAAAAAAAGAAAGCCGAGAGAGAAAAGAGAGCGAGATTGGGAGACGAAAAGCAGAACAAAAGCACAGAGAGAGAGAGAGAGAGAGAGAGAGAGAGAGAGAGGCTTCTTAGCTTCTGAGGCCTGATGGCCATTTCCGCGGTTTCTTCTTCCATGTTCTTTCGTTATATTCCTTTATCAATTTCGGCTCTCGTTCGTTATTCTGTGCTTGCTTCTGCTTTCATACTTCGCCGCAATTTTGTTATCTTCTACTTCTGATTTGTTGCATGCATGTCTGTGTGTCAAGTTGTGTTTACTTTTTGGGAATGATTTGAGGGCAAAGGGTTGTGATGATGTGGGAGGCGTGGAACGTTAAATTGGAGACTTGAAGAAGGAATGAGCTATGGACTTGTTGGATTATACAATTAAGAGAGTTGGGGAAATATAACCAAGAGATGTAGGTAAATAGTTAAGAAGGAAAAATTGAATTTTTGAAATATTATGTTTATTAAATTAGAGCTTGACATTAATCATTGATTTTAAAAGAAACCAACGTAATTAAAGGGAAATTTATTAATAATTAAAAGAAAAGTCGGTGTTGTTATATATAGTATGCCCAGTTTAACATAGTCATGAACTATTAATATTACATTAATTTGTCGAAATCAATTTTGCGGTAAAACGATCTGTATTATATTGTTGAGATCAATTGTACATGTACAATTAATATAGATACTTAATCAAAACTTAACAGAAATTTCACAAGAGAAAAATATGGCCTCTACGAAAATAACGTACCCGGTAACCTATCAGTTCGAAAAACCCAATAAAGGTATCAAAAGCATAACAAAATCTTGGTTAATATTCCGTTCCATGTAGGCAAATAATCTGCATCTCTAGGACCTACACCCTATGAATAAGTAATCTCTAAGAACTCAGTTTGAAAGTAGGAAGGTTTTGTAATGAGGAATATCATTAGTTTGTCTCACCAGAAGGGAACGAACAGAGTTTAGACAGGTGGCCTGTTTTCCAAATTATTATTGCCTTCATTGGAAATTGCATCCAACTTACTCTTTAAATACGATTTTGCACTCTTCCACATATCCCTTATATGTTTGTGGCCAAGATACATGAACAGATGTTGAATAGGCAATGAAGAGATATAACTTATGATCACCTTCAATGGGAAGTGATATTAGGGCTACACAGGCACAAGATCCTAAGATAACATCTGATGTAAACACATAGACGCATCCGCAGACGATAAACAACCACAAAATTATTGAATGTTCATTAAAAGGTGATATATCTAGGAAATGCCATCCAACAGTAACGCCTAAGATTATAATGAGTTTTTTGAAGCGTACTTCTTGTGGAATATCCTTGTATAACGACATAAGAACTCGTGGAATATCCCTGCATAACGACATAAGAACTTGGTCAGAATTTCTATTACTATATCATCAATTTAAAAGTTGGTTTAATAATTATAATAAATATTTGAATATGAAAAATCCATGCTACTAGTGTGTGTGTAATGACAAAACATGAACCAAAACTAGATATCCTGCATCAAACAAGCAGGGAGAAGAGTCTTGACTTCTTATTGTAAGGGTTATAAAATAATAAAGAGAATTGTATAAATATGTATGTTCTGTATGGTTTATATAAACTGTAAGGTTCTATATTCCAATTTATAAGACATTTTGGGCTATAGAATTTTAAATCTTAAATGCCTCTGACAATTAATGATTGAGATTAGGAATTAAGAAAGGAGAGAATATTTATGGGATATCAACTACCAGAATCAAGTACTAGCTGCAGGCAGAGTAAGAGACCACGCATGGCTGGAGCTGATGCAGAGCTAATCAGGTGGCAGCAGAACCAAGCTGATATGAAATCAGACATGTGAAAGATTACATACCTCAGGAGATCAGCCATTGATGCGAAAGAAGGCATGTTGTATATTTGAGATATAGGAATATGCTCAGTTTGAGGATCTTGAGGACGGAGGAGATGGCGATGGCGGAGGCGGGAAGCGCACACTGTTTTTGGTGTGTTTGCTGAGTTTGTGAGGTTTATAAGGATTTTTTTTTGTTTTTTGTTGAGGGGGAGGGGGTGGTCGGAAAGTTTATAAGGTGTGTGGGGCAGGGGGGATAGGAAAGTTTATAAAGCGGGTGGCGTAAGTTTCGCATACGACGTGACAAAAACTTCGCTTTAGAATTTGGCATCTTTACCCAATATAATTTTTTATTGTTGTTTTTACAAGAGGGGCGACAATGCCATGTTGTAGTTACTTTTGAAATAATATTGCTTCTCAAAAAAATTTTTGTATATTCAACCTACTCAGTAAAAATTCTCAGGGTAAATTTACACTTTAACTTAATATTAATTATCCAGTTAATTCTTTAATCCTCCTGTAGAGTGGAAAGGAAAAAAAAATCATGAATTACGTAGTGTTTTTAATATCTTTGATAAAAAAGTAAAAACTACCTTTTATTTAAAGTGGTAATTGATAAAAGAGTTTTTGCTACCACATTTTTCCTTATACAGAAAATTTTAGATGCTAATGATAGCTCTCACTTTTCATTTTGCAAAAAAAAAGGGCAAAACAGTGCCTCGGGTTTTATAATTGTTACATTTACATTTTTAGTTTAGTGCTTAAATTTATAAAATGTATTTTCAGTACTTCTAATATTAACATGTTAGAGTAATTTAAAAAAAAGGTTGATTCCACACATTTAAATGATGACTTAAGAATTAAATGTCAACAAAACATACTTAACGTTTAATCATTCTATATAACATTTTTATACAATGAAAGATGAATTGTTGATGTTCAAATGCATCTCAATCAATTTTTATTATAAATAATTTTCAATCTATAAATTTAAATTAAAAATTAGTCTGTTAACAATTAATTCCAGCATCACCATTCAAATTTGTTAAATTAATATTTTTTATTAATAAGGCTAACATTGTTAATATTAAGGGATTGAAGGTACAATTAATGTACTTTAAAGATTAGACTAAAACTTCATATAAATTGTGTTCACATGGATTAGTAGTTAATTAGTATAATTTCAAATTATTGTAATTTAATAAGTGATATTATTTAAAAAATGTGTATTTTAAAAAGTTATATATCTTAAATATTTAATATTTTTTATTAGTTTTAACCGTTAATTTATTTTATATATTCAGAGTAATTGTTATATATAAACAGTACATTCCCACTGTCACAATTATTTAGATTTACTTGTCGGCCCGTTCCACACATTGTTTCGACTCTCGACCGTCATATTATAAACAGTACATTTCCACTGTCACAATTATATTAATTTAATAACACGGTGGAGAAGTACTTATGGATATTTTCACGAAATAAATATGTAGAGAAGATTATCTCATTTTACAAAAAAACACTGTTGAACGTGGTTATAAATTGGAACCCAAATTTTTGTAACCATAGTAGTAGGTTTGAAGCCACAGCCATTATGTAGATTTGCATTCAGACCACTTTGGATGAACTGAAAAAGAGAAGCCTTCTCTTTAAGGAAGCTCCTAGAAATGTTAGGTTCCTTAATTTAAAATGTATTTTTGATGCGTGGGATATTTTTGTTGCATTGCATTGACTAAAAAGTATCAATAAATAATGGATAATCCAAGTGGTCATTGTAGTCCGTAGATTCGACACACACGACATTAATCTTCCGAATAGTCAGTGCCAAACAAGAAGGACATATAGGGTATAATATTCACGAAACTCGCATAAAAAGGGTATGATGAAATCTAATAAATTTGTTTATTTTTGGGTAATTTGTTTACTTTTCCTTTTTGATTAAAATGGGATTTAAAAATATAGGTGAAATGACTTATATTTCAAAGGGTATAATTCACTAAAGCTCATGGTGTGATTTTTAAAACTTTTAAAGTGAGATGTTTTATATGCAAGAGAGCTCAAGTTAAGATGGTTTGCTTATATTTTGGCTAAAATTTATTACTACAACTTAAACGTACTATTTCAAAAACATAAGTATTCAAATGCATCTCTTTCAATTTGTATTATAAATACTTTTCAACCAATAAATTTAAATTAAAAATTAATATGTTAACATTTAATTTCAGCATTACCTTGTAAATTTGTTAAGTTAATATTTTTTATTGATGAGGCTATCATTGTTAACATAAGGGGTTGAAAATACAATTTATATACTTTATAGATTAAACTAAAACTTCATATAAATTGTGTTCTCTAGATTGGTAGTGAATTTTATAATTTCAAATTATTGTAATATAAATCGTGTTCTTTAGATTGGTAGTGAATTTTATAATTTCAAATTATTGTAATTTTATAAGTGGTATTATTTAAAAAATGTATATTTAAAAAAAGTTATATCTCTTACCTATTCAATATTTTTAATTAATTTTAACCATCAATTTATTTTATATAATTAGAGTAATTATTATTTATAAAAAATAAATGACCCATTGTTTCGACTCAAGACCTACATTTAGGGAGTCTGTAGGATTCTGCTTTTGCCCTGACTTTTGTGTGGCTTGTTTTTTATAAGTGGTATTATTTAAAAAATGATGTTGGTTAATCGTTGTTTTTGTTTAGATCTTTTTTAATAAGTGAGAGGTGTTTTTCACTAATGTTTTCAACTAGTTGTATATAATTCATAAGTCACATCTAGTTTGAAACCCCTGTGGGATAATTCAAAACATTAGGTTGTTGGCAGAAAAAAAAATCAAAACATTATGGGTTAATTTAGGATGGTATTAAATATGTATTTTCATATAAGTTGAGATAAAATTGCTCTTACATGTTTACCTTGTAAATCGTAAACCATATTAAAAAATAGTTTTCATGGTTAATATAAATATCATGTTGGAAAAATTAAATTATTGTTAAAATACGAGTATGATAGGTTATTAAAATAATGTTTAAACAACCGATACCCATGAAGCAAAAAGTCAATTTGATAGCAAGTGTTATTTGGTATTCGAGACTTCCATATCAGGATTTTATTCCCCCATCAACACGTTTGCCAAATTTCGCAGCACTTAATTTTTAAAAAAAAAAAAATTTGGCCTCTTCCTATAACTTTCCTTGAAAATTTCATGGGATCATTTTTTTCCCCTTTTAATCTTCTTTTGGAGTTCTTCACACATCAACCTTGAAATAAGGATAACCACTTCAATAATATTATATGCTTCCTTAATATATCTTTTACATTATTTCATTAATTTCATATAATTAAATCTTTATACTGATCAAATCTACTGATATTTACTATGTCTAATAAATGCTGGCTAAGATTATTTCAGTCACGATAAATATGCTTATACTTTATTTTTTTTGGGTGGTGGAAGGGAAATTGAATCCATGTTTCCATTTCTGAATAAAGAACTCTCTGTTTTACAGAAAGAAAGATATGAATCATGGAGTATTCGAGAAGGTTATTGTAATTTATCACTGTGATATTCTCTTTCTAATTGCACTTTAGCACACCTTATTATATGTTTAGCTGACACATAATTTCCAGTTTCATGCTCTTGGATTGTCTTTGTTTTCGCTCTTAGATTTTGCTTGAGGAAAACAGGGTGTTCACACTTTCAACTCTCTGGAATTGCTTCACTTATTTTGTGTCAATTCTAATAAATCCCTTGGGTAATCGACCTAAATATATGTCTTGCTTTTGTGTCAATTCTAATGTTTAGCTGAGCTTGCTGCTTGTTGGATGAACAGGAACAATATTCAGCCTGGGAAACTCTAATTTCGGAAGCTGCTTCCAAATGACATTTCTATTGTAAATTGTTAAGAGTGTCACGCCAAGCAAAGTTCAGAAAGAGGGTTTGAGAGTGCTTACAGTTACCTAAGCCAGCTTCATAGCTCATCATCCTCTATTTACGTGCTTATCAACATATGGTTAGCTGTTTATGTTTAATGGATAGGCCTTGTGAGGCAGAGAGATTGGTCAAGGATATGAGAACTGAAGTACCTGAACCTTCAGCATTGGAATTCAAGTCTATCATGTATAGTTATGGAAGATTGGGAATATTCCATGATATGGAGAGATTTTTGGTTGAAATTGAAAAAGAGGGGTCTGTAATTGATACATGGCTTCAAAGGATGAGAAATTCATCGATCCCATTCTCGGTTAGGATGTATAACTCTGTTTTGAATTCATCTCCTGCGGTCATGAGAAAATTGGTGGACTTGAATGGCTTCCCATTGTCAATTGAAGAGTTGAATGCTAGTGTGGAAGGAGATGAAACTAAGGTGGTTGGAGAGCTACTAAGATCAACTGAGATTCTTAAGGAGGTAATGGTGTGGGACTCTAACAGGAAAAGCTGGATATACATGGACTGCATTTGGGCTCTTCCTATTTAATTATGTTACTTTGGTTGCAAGAAATGCGACGAAGGCTGAACGACGGTCTCGATTTATGCGATTCCTGCTAAAATTGTAGTGTGTGGATCAGAGAAGCATAGCAATGTGAGGGGACTATCTCTTGTGAAATTGTTGATGAAGATGACAAGTCAACTGAAAATTGATGATAGGAAGAACAATGATTGTTTTATTGCTGAGGGTAAACTGGTAAAGTATGAGAGATTGGTTGTGTTTGAGACCGTTAATTAATACAAATGAAATTTGCAAAATCAAAAGGAGGCCTTCCCCTTACCAAGAACCATACTTGCTCCTAAATACCATGGTCTCAAATTTGATTCTTTCTTTTGTTTTTGCAGATGTGAGAGAGAGGAGGGGACCATATTAGATGTATTCAGATATCATAATAAGGAAAAAGAAAAAATGTAATATACATAATTTTTTCCCTATTAGGAGTAAACACTAATGCTTTAATGTTGTTAGTGCGATCAAAATCACAATTTCTCATATGTACAGGAGCTTTTTATATGCTATTTAAGCTATAAAGTCATTAGATTGAACTCATTCCATTTAAAAACCTTCTCACAGCTGAAATTAAAACTATAGTTCTATCAGTTGGGTCTGGGCCGCCATTATCCCGAGTCAGAATCTAACATAAGCCCATTCTTTTAGGGCCATTGACAATAAGAATGTGGTTGTCTTAAAATACATCGGGCAATTAACGAACCCTGGGGAGTAACAGCCGCGATAATTAACGCAGCCTCAAAGAGGTTGTCCCATCGGTATCTCGCTACCACCGTAAGGTCTCCTCGCGGGGGGTCCGGATTAGTCTAGGGCGGGCAATGAACCCAGGATACCGGATGGTTTATACCAAAAAAAAAAAT
>JANTPZ010008544.1:0-11380 GCA_025593235.1 Vachellia pachyceras
GATAATCTCACTGTCTCGGAATTGCATGGAATCTTCCTGTCCGGCTCATTTTGGCATGGGGATTCTAGATATCTGGTTAGTTTTTGAAAGTCCATCCATTTGCTGCGAAAATGAAGTTCGTTCAATTCTGGTCAATTTTGGACACTAAGGACGATAATCTTTCATTCTCTCAGAATTGCATGGAAACATCCTCTATAACTCATTTTGACATGGGGATTCTAGTTATATGCTTTGTTTTTGAAAATTCATCCATTTGCTTCGAAAACAACGTTCATCAAATCTGGCCTCTTTTGGTCATAAGGGACGAAAACCTTTCACTGTCTCGGAATTGCCTGGAAACTTCCTCTCAGGTTCATTTTGGCATGGGGATTCTTGATTAGTGGTTAGTTTTTGAAAATACATTCATTTGTGGCGAAAAAGATGTTCGTTCAATTCTGGCCTCTTGTTCACAGAGAACTAAAATCTTTCACTGTCTCCGAATTGCATGGAAACTTCCTCTCTAGCTCATTTTGGCTTGGGGCATCTAGATATCTTGTCAATTTTTGAAAATTCATCATTAGCTTCGAAAACGACGTTCGTTCAATTCTGGTCTCTTTTGGTGATAAGGGACGAAAATCTTTCACGGTCTCAGAATTGCATGGAAACTTCCTCTCTGGCTCATTATGGCATGGAGATTCTAGATATTTGCTTTGTTTTTGAAAATTCATCCATTTGCTTTGAAAATGACGTTCGTTCAATTCTGGTCTCTTTTAGTCACAAAGGACGAAAATCATTCACTGTCTCAGAATTGCTTGGAAACTTCCTCTCTGGCTCATTTTGGCATGGGGATCCTAGATATCTGGTTAGTTATTGAAAATTCATCCATTTGCTCTGAAAACGACAGTCGTTTAATCTGGTCTCTTTTGGACACAAAGGACTAAAATCCTTCATTGTATCGGAATTGCATGGAAAATTTCTCTCTGGCTCATTTTGTCATGGGGATTCTAGTAATTTGCTTTGTTTTTGAAAATTCATCCATTTGCTTCGATAGCAACATTCATTCAATTCTCGTCTCCTTTGGTCACAAAGGATGAAAATCTTTCACTGTCTCCGAATTGCATGGAAACTTCCTCTCTGGCTCATTTTGGCTTGGGGATTCTAGATATCTTGTCACTTTTTGAAAATTCATCCATTAGCTTCGAAAACGGCGTTCGTTCAACTCTGGTCTCTTTTGGTCATAAGGGACGAAAATCTTTCACGGTCTCGGAATTGCATAGAAACTTCCTCTCTGGCTCATTTTGGCATGGAGATTCTAGTTATTTGCTTTGTTTTTGAAAATTTATCCATTTGCTTTGAAAATGATGTTCGTTCAATTCTGGTCTCTTTTGGTCACAAAGGAAAAAAAATCATTTACTGTCTCGGAATTCCTTGGAAACTTCCTCTCCGGCTCATTTTGGCATGGGGATTCTAGATATCTGGTTAGTTATTGAAAATTCATCCATTTGCTCTGAAAACGACGGTCGTACAATCTGGACTCTTTTGGTGACAAAGGACGAAAATCCTTCACTGTATCGGAATTGCATGGAAAATTTCTCTCTGGCTCATTTTGGCATGGGGATTCTAGTTATTTGCTTTGTTTTTGAAAATTCATCCATTTGCTTCGACAGCGACGTTCGTTCAATTCTCGTCTCCTTTGGTCACAAATGATGTAAATCTTTCACTGTCTCAGAATTGCATGGAAACTTCCTCTCAGGCTCATTTTGGCATGGGGATTCTAGATATATCGTTAGTTTTTGAAAATTTATCCAATTGATTCAAAAACGACGTTCGTTCAATTCTTGTCTGTTTTGGTGATAAAGGATGAAAATCATTCACTGTCTCGGAATTGCATGGAAACTTCCTCTCTGTCTAATTTTGGCATGGGGATTCTAGATATATGGTTAGTTTTTGAAAATTCATCTATTTGCTTCAAAAACGACGTTCGTTCAATTCTTGTCTCTTTTGGTGATAAAGGATGAAAATATTTCACCGTCTCGGAATTGCATGGAAACTTCCTCTCTAGCTCATTTTGGCTTCAGGATTCTAGTTATGTTCTTTGTTTTTGAAAATTCATCCATCTGCTTCGAAAACGACGTTCATTCAATTCTTGTCTCTTTTGGTCACAAAGGACGAAAATCTTTCACTGTCTCGGAATTGGTTGGAAACTTCCTCTCTGGCCCATTTTCGCATGGGGATTCTTGATTAGTGGTTAGTTTTGGAAAATACATACATTTGTTGCGAAAACGACGTTCATTCAATTCTGGCCTCATGTTCACAGGGAACTAAAATCTTTCACTGTCTCGGAATTACATGGAAACTTCCTTTGTAGCTCATTCTTTGTTACTTTTTGAAAATGCATCCACTAACTTCAAAAACGACGTTCATTCAATTCTGGTCTCTTTTGGTAAAAAGGGACGAAAATCTTTCACGGTCTCGGAATTGCATGGAAACTTCCTCTCTGGCTCACTTTGGCATGGAGATTTTAGTTATTTGGTTTGTTTTTGAAAATTCATCCATTTTCTTCGAAAACGACGTTCTTTCAATTCTGGTCTCTTTTGGTCACAAAGGACGAAAATCTTTCACTGTCTCGGAATTGGTTGGAAACTTCCTCTCTGGCTCATTTTGGCATGGGAATTCTAGAGATCTGGTTAGTTACTAAAAATTCATCCATTTGCTCTGAAAACAACGGTCGTTCAATCTTTTCTCTTTTGGTCACAAAGGACGAAAATCTTTCACTGCCTCGGAATTGCTTGGAAACTTCCTCTCTAGCTCATTGTTGCATGGGGATTATAGTTATTTGCTTTGTTTTTGAAAATCCATCCATTTGCTTCAACAACGACGTTCGTTCAATTCTGGTTCCTTTGGTCACAAAGGACAAAAATCTTTCACTGTCTCAGAATTGCATGGAAGCTTCCTCTCTGGCTCATTTTGGCTCTGGCATTCTAGATATCTGGTTACGTTTTGAAAATCCATCCATTTGCTACGAAAACGACGTTCGTACAATTATGGTCTCTTTTGGTCACAAGGGACGAAAATCTTTTACGGTCTCATAATTGCATGGAAACTTTCTCTCTGGCTCATTTTTGGCATGGGGATTCTAGTTATTTGCTTAGTTTTTGAAAATACATCCTTTTGCTTCGAAAACGACGTTCGTTAAATTCTGGTCTCTTTTAGTCACAAAGGATAAAAATCGTTCACTATCTCGGACTTGCATGGAAACTTCCTCTCTGGCTCATTTTCGCAAGGGGATTCTTGATCAGTGGTTAGTTTTTGAAAATACATAAATTTGCTGCCAAAACGACGTTCGTTCAATTCTGGTCTCTTTTGGTCACAAAGGACAAAAATCTTTCACTGCCTTCGAATTGCATGGAAACTTCCTCTCTGGCACATTTTTGCATGGGATTCTAGATATGTTGTTACTTTTTGGAAATGCATCCATCAGCTTTGAAAACGATGTTCTTTAAATTATGGTCTCTTTTGGTCACAAGGGATGAAAATCTTTCACGGTCTCGGAATTGCTTGGAAACTTCCTCTCTTGCTCATTTTGGCATGGGGATTCTAGATATCTGGTTAGTTATTGAAAATACATCCATTTGCTCTAAAACAACGGTCGTTCAATCTTTTCTCTTTTAGTCACAAAGGACGAAAATCTTTCACTGCCTCGGAATTGCTTGGAAACCTCCTCTCTGGCTCTTTGTGGCATGGGGATTCTAGTTATTTGCTTTGTTTTTGAAAATCCATCCATTTGTTTCAATAATGACGTTGTTCAACTCTGGTCTCCTTTAGTCACAAAGTACGAAAATCTTTCACTGTCTTAGAATTGCATGGAAACTTCCTCTCTGGCTCATTTTGGCTTGGGCATTTACTTTTTAAAAATCCATCCATTTGCTTCAAAAACGACGTTCGTTCAATTCTGGTCTCTTTTGGTCAAAAGGGACGAAAATCTTTTGCGGTCTCAGAATTGCATGGAAACTTCCTCTCTGGCTCATTTTAGCTTGGGGATTCTAGTTATTTGCTTAGTTTTTGAAAATCCATCCTTTTGCTTCGAAAACGACATTCGTTACATTCTGGTCTCTTTTGGTCACTAAGGATGAAAATCTTCCACTTTTTCAGAATTTCATGGAAACTTCCTCTCTGGCTCATTTTCGCATGGGGATTCTTGATTAGTGGTTAGTTTTTGAAAATACATACATTTGCTGGGAAAATGACGTTTGTTCAATTCTGGTCTCTTTTGGTCACAAAGGATGAAAAACTTTCACTGTCCCGGAATTGCATTGAAACATCCTCTCTTGCTCATTTTTGCATGGAGAATCTAGTTATGTGCTTTGTTTTTGAAAATTGATCCATTTCCTTCGAAAATGACGTTCGTTCAATTCTGGTCTTTTTTGGTCACAAAGGACGAAAATCTTTCACTGCCTTCGAATTGCATGGAAACTTCCTCTCTGGCTCATTTTTGCATGGGATTCTAGATATCTTGTTATTTTTTGAAAATGCATCCATTAGCTTCAAAAACAACGTTCGTTCAATTTTGGTCCCTTTTAGTCACAATGGACTAAAATCTTTCACGGTCTCAAAATTGTACGGAAACTTCCTCCCTGGCTCACTTTGGAATGGGCTTCTAGTTATTTACTTTGTTTTTGGAAATTCATCCATTTGCTTCGAAAACGACATTCTTTAAATTCTGGTCTCTTTTGGTCACAAAGGACGAAAATCTTTCACTGTATTGGAATTGCTTGGAAACTTCCTCTCTGGCTCATTTTGGCATGGGGATTTTAGATATCTGGTTAGTTATTGAAAATTCATCCATTTGCTCTGAAAACGACGGTTGTTCAATCTTTTCTCTTTTGGTCACAAAGGACGAAAATTGTTCACTGCCTTGGAATTGCATGGAAACTTCTTCTCTGGCACATTGTGGCCTGGGGATTCTAGTTATTTACTTTGTTTTTGAAAATCCATCCATTTGCTTCAATAACGACCTTCGTTCAATTCTGGTCTCCTTTGGTCACAAAGGACGAAAATCTTTAACTGGCTTAGAATTGCATGGAAACTTCCTCTCTGGCTCATTTTGGCTTGGGCATTCTAGATATCCAGTTACTTTTTGAAAATCCATCCATTTGCTTCGAAAACAACGTTTGTTCAATTCTGGTCTCTTTTGGCCACGAAGGAAGAAAATCTTTCAATTTCTCAGAATTTCATAGAAACTTCCTCTCTCGCTCATTTTCAAATGGGGATTCTTGATTAGTGGTTAGTTTTTGAAAATAGATACATTTGCTGTGAAAACGATGTTCGTTCAATTGTGGTCTCTTTTGGTCATAAAGGACGAAAATCTTTCACTGTCTCGGAATTGCTTCGAAACTTCCTCTCTTGCTCATTTTGGCATGGGGATTCTAGATATCTGGTTCGTTAATGAAAATTCATCCACTTACTTCAATAATGACATTCGTTCAATTCTGGTCTCTTTTGGTCACGAAGGACGAAAATCTTTAAATTTCTCAGAATTTCATAGAAACTTCCTCTCTGGCTCATTTTCAAATGGGGATTCTTGATTAGTGGTTAGATTTTGAAAATAGATACATTTGCTGTGAAAACGACGTTCATTCAATTGTGATCTCTTTTGGTCATAAAGGACGAAAATCCTTCACTGTCTCGGAATTGCTTCAAAACTTCCTCTCTTGCTCATTTTGGCATGACGATTCTAGATATCTGGTTAGTTATTGAAAATTCATCCACTTACTTCAATAATGACATTCGTTCAATTCTGGCCTCCTTTGGTCACAAAGGACAAAAATCTTTCACTATTTCAGAATTGCATGGAAACTTCCTCTCTGGCTAATTTTGGCATGGGGATTCTAGTTATTTGCTTAGTTTTTGAAAATCCATCCTTTTGCTTCGAAAACGACGTTCGTTAAATTCTGGTCTCTTTTGGTCACAAAGGACGAAAATCTTTCACTGCATTCAAACTGCATGGAAACTTCCTCTCTGGCTCATTTTTGCATGGGATTCAAGATATCTTGTTACGTTTTCAAAATGCATCTGTTAGCTTCAAAAACGACGTTCATTCAATTCTTGTCTCCTTTGGTCACAAAGGACAAAAATCTTTCACTACTCAGAAGTGCTTGGAAACTTCCTCTCTGGCTTATTTTGGCATGGGGATTCTAGATATCTTGTCACTTTTTCAAAATTCATCCATTAGCTTCGAAAACGGCGTTCGTTCAATTCTGGTCTCTTTTGGTAAGAAGGGACAAAAATCTTTCACGGTCTCGAAATTGCATGGAAACTTCCTCTCTGGCTCATTTTGGCATGGATATTCTAGTTATTTGCTTTGTTTCTGAAAATTCATCCATTTGCTTTGAAAACGACATTCGTTCAATTCTGGTCTCTTTTGGTTACAAAGGACGAAAATCATTCACTGTCTCGGAATTGCTTGGAAACTTCCTCTCTGGCTCATTTTGGCATGGGGATTCTTGATATCTAGTTAATTATTGAAAATTCATCCATTTGCTCTGAAAACGAAGGTCGTTCAATCTAGTCTCTTTTGGTCACAAAGCACGAAAATCTTTCACGGTCTCGGAATTGGATGGAAAATTCCTCTCTTGCTCATTTTGGCATGGGAATTCTAGTTATTTCCGTTTTTTTTAAAATTCATCCATTTGCTTTGATAAAGACGTTCGTTCAATTCTCGTCTCCTTTGGTCACAAAGGATGAAAATCTTTCAGTGTCTCTAAATTGCATTGAAAATTCCTCTCTGGCTCATTTTGGCTTGTGCATTCTAGATATTTGGTTACTTCTTGAAAATCCATCCATTTTCTTCAAAAATGACGTTCGTTCAATTCTGGTCTCTTGTTCACAAAGAACTAAAATCTTTCACTGTCTCGGAATTGCATGAAAACTTCCTCTATAGCTCATTTTTGCATGGGGATTCTAGATATTTTGTTAGTTTTAGAAAATTCATCCATTTGTTGCGAAAACGATGTTCGTTCAATTCTGGTCTCTTTTGGTCACAAAGGATGAAAATCTTTCACAATCTCGAACTTGCATGGAAACTTCCTCTCTGGCTCATTTTCGGTTGGGGATTCCAGATATCTGGTTACATTTTCTAAATCCATCCATTTGCTTCGAAAACGTCGTTCGTTCATTTCTGGTCTCTTTGGGTCACAAGGGACGAAAATCTTTCACGGTCTCGGAATTGCATGGAAACTTCTTCTCTGGCTCATTTTCGCTTGGGGATTCTAGATATCTGGTTACTTTTTGAAAATCCATCCATTTGCTTCGAACACGACGTTCATTCAATTCTGGTCTCTTTTGGTCATGAAGGACAAAAATCTTTCACTATCTCAGAATTGCATGGAATCGTCCTCTCTATCTCATTTTTGCATGGGGATTCTATTTATATGGTTTGTTTTCGAAAATTCATCCATTTGTTTTTAAAACGACGTTCGTTCAATTCTGGGCTCTTTGGGTGACAATGGATGAAAATGTTTCACTGCCACAGAATTGCATGGAAACTTCCTCTCTGGCACATTTTTGCTTGGGGATTCTTGGTATCTGGTTACTTTTTGAAAATCCATCCATTTGCTTCGAAAACGATGTTCGTTCAATTCTGGTCACTTTTGGACACAATGGATGAAAATCTTTCATTGTCTCAGAATTGCTTGGAAACTTCCTCTCTCGCTCATTTTCGCATGAGGATTCTACATATGTGGTTAGTTTTTTAAAATTCATCCAATTGCTACGAAAATGACGCTCGTTCAATTCTGGTCTCATTTGGTCACAAAGGACGAAAATCATTCACTGTCTCGGAATTGCATGGAAACTTCCTCTCTTACTCATTTTGGCATGGGGATTATAGATATATGGTTAGTTTTTGAAAATGCATCCAATTGATGTGAAAATGACGTTCGTTCAATTCTGGTCCCTTTTGGTCACAAAGGACGAAAATCTTTCACTGCCTCTAAATTGCAAGGAAACTTCCTCCCTGGCTCATTTTGGCATGGGGATTCTAGATATCGTGTTACTCTTTGAAAATTCATCCATTAGCTTCGAAAATGACGTTCGCTCAAATCTGGTCTCTTTGGCCACAAGGGACAAAATCTTTCACGGTCTCGGAATTGCATGGAAACTTCCTCCCTGGCTCATGTTGGCATGTGGATTCTAGTATTTGCTTTGGTTTTTGAAAATTCATCCATTTGCTTTGAAAATGACGTTCGTTCAATTCTGGTCTCTTTTGGTCATAAAGGACGAAAATCATTCACTGTCCCGGAATTGCTTGCAAACTTCCTCTTTATCTCAATTTGGCATGGGGATTCTGGATATCTGGTTAGTTTTTGAAAATGCATCCATTTGCTGCGAAAACGACGTTCGTTCAATTCTTGTCTCTTTGGTCACAAAGGACGAAAATCTTTCACTGTCTCGGAATTGGATGGAAACTTCCTCTCTGGCTGATTTTGGCATGGGCATTCTAGTTATTTGCTTTGTTTTTGAAAATTTATCCATTTGCTTCGATATCGACATTCGTTCAATTCTCGTCTCCTTTGGTCACAAAGGATGAAAATCTTTCACTGTCTCCGAATTGCATGGAAAATTCCTCTCTGGCTCATTTTGGCTTGGGCATTCTAGATATTTGGTTACTTTTTGAAAATCCATCCATTTGCTTCGAAAACGACGTTCGTTCAATTCTGGTCTCTTTTGTTCACAAAGAACTAAAATCTTTCACTGTCTCGGAATTGCATGGAAAGTTCCTCTCTAGCTCATTTTTGCATGGGGATTCTAGATATTTTTTTAGTGTTAGAAAATTGATCCATTTGTTGCGAAAATGATGTTCATTCAATTCTGGTCTCTTTTGGTCATAAAGGACAAAAATCTTTCACTGTATCGAATTTGCATGGAAACTTCCTCTCTGGGTCATTTTCGGTTGGGGATTTTATTTATATGGTTACTTTTTCAAAATCCATCCATTTGCTTCGAAAATGACGTTCGTTCAATATTGGTCTCTTTGGGTCACAAGGGACCAAAACCTTTCACGGTCTTGGAATTCCATGGAAACTTCCTTTACGGCTCATTTTCGCATGGGGATTCAAGATATCTGGTTAGTTCTTGAAAATCCATCCGTTTACTGTGAAAACGTCATTCGTTCAGTTACGGTCTATTTTGATCATAAAGGACGAAAATCTTTCACTGTCTCAGAATTGGATGGAAACTTCCCCTCTGGCACATTTTTGAATTAGGATTCTAGATATGTGGTTAGTTTTTAAAAATACATACATTTGTTGCGAAAATGATGTTCGTTCAATTCTGGTCTCTTTTAGTCACAAAGGACGAAAATCTTTCACTATCTCGGAATTGCATGAAAACTTCCTCTCTTGCTCATTTTGGCATGGAGATTCTAGTTATGTGCTTAGGTTTTGAAAATTCATCCCTTTGCTTCAAAAATGATGTTCGTTCAATTCTGGTCTCTTTTGGTCACAAAGGACGAAAATCTTTCATTGCCTCAGAATTGCTTGGAAACTTCCTCTCTAGCTCATTTTTATATAGGGACTCAAGATATCTTGTTAGTTTCTGAAAATCCATCCATTTGCTGCGAAAACGACGTTCGTTCAGTTATGGTCTCTTTTGATCATAAAGGATGAAAATCTTTCACTATCTCGGAATTGCATGGAAGCTTCCTCTTTGGCTCATTTTCGAATTGGGATTCTAGATATGTGGTTAGTTTTTAAAAATACATACATTTGATACGAAAATGATGTTCGTTCAATTCTGTTCTTTTTTATTCACAAAGGATGAAAATCTTTCACTATCTCGGAATTGCATGAAAACTTCCTCTCTGGCTCATTTTGGCATGGACATTGTAGTTATGTGCTTAGTTTTTGAAAATTCATCCCTTTGCTTCGAAAATGATGTTCGTTTAATTCTGGTCTCTTTTGGTCACAAAGGACGAAAATCTTTCACTGCATCGGAATTGCTTGGAAACTTCCTCTCAGGCTCATTTTTATATGGGATTCTAGATATCTTTTGACTTTTTGAAAATTCATCCATTAGCTTCGAAAAACGACCTTCATTCAATTCTTGTCTCTTTTGGTTACAAGGGACGAAAATCTTTCATGGTCTCAGAATTGCATGGAAACTTCCTCTTCGGCTCATATTCGCATGGGGATTCAAGAAATCTGGTTAGTTTTTGAAAATCCATCCATTTGTTGCGAAAATGACGCTCGTTCAATTATGGTCTATTTTGATCACAAAAGATGAATATCTTTCACTGTCTCGGTATTTCGTGGAAACTTCCTCTCTGGCTCATTTTGGCCAGGGGATTCTAGTTATTCATTTTGTTTTTGAAAATTCACCCATTTGCTACGAAAACTACGTCCATTCAATTCTGGTCTTTTTTTGTCATAAAGGGCGTAAATCTTTCACTGTCTTGGAATTGCATGGAAACTTCCTCTCTTGCTCATTTTGGCATGGTGATTCTACTTATTTTGTTAGTATTTTAAAATTCATCCATTTCCTTCGAAAATAACATTCCTTCAATTCTTGTCTCATTTGGTCACAAAGGACGAAAATCTTTCACTAACTCGGAATTGCATGAAAACTTCCTCCACTACTACAGAGGATACATTTTACTACTGAAATTTGCGTCCTTTTTCAAAAAAATGAGTAAAAAGTTATTTAGACGCCCTATTAAAAAAAATAGGGCGCCTTAGGTGACCCTAAGGCACCCTTTTTGTTGAGAAGAGAGCCTAGGGCCGCCCTAAATTGAGGGTGGCGCTGGTGCGCCCTACGGCGCCCTTTGTAACACTCCTTAAATCCCCTATATAAATCATATTAGATCACTATTGAACCATTTTAGGCCTTGGATAACTTAAATTGACCATAGAAGTGAACTTGTAAATTTTTCAAGAACGTGTTACTATTCATTTGGTCAATTTCCAGATTTCTGACCCAACTTTGAAAAACCATAACTAATTCTAGAAAAATCAAAATTGAGTGGTTCAAATTTCTATTTGAATATTATAAAGTGATCTACAGGGGAAAATACTCACTGGTTCCAAAACTTGCCCAATTGATACAGTTAATTCCATGAAGATCACTGTTCATTTGGTAACTTTCCAGTTTTTCCAGATTGATAGCTTAATTTTGGAAAATCATAACTCTTTATATACACATCCAAATTTAGAAAAATTTGGCTCATTTTAAAGCTTAGTATGTGTAATATTTATCTGGAAAGTTTCAAGTCATTTGGACTTCGTTTGATATTTTTCCTTGTCACTCAAAAAAAAACAGGGCAATATTTGAGGGTCTTGGAACCCCTTACTTGAACACTTGCCATTTCTAAAATTTTATTAAAACCTCTTTGATCATTTCCAAACTT
>JANTPZ010008546.1:0-12262 GCA_025593235.1 Vachellia pachyceras
TAGCCCAATATACAAAAAAGATAAATGATCGCAATCTGCCACCCTCAGGATGCATTTGATAACAATGGAGACGTTACAGCAAGCCTGTGTTATCCAACTAGGGCTTGTTAATCTCAAGCAACGGCACAAACAAGTACATTTCTTTCTGTAACTACAGATTCTCAAGCAACCAAACAGAATGTAAACAAAAAGTAAAATAGTTTACACCAATGATATAAAGAATCTTTATCCACCACTAGATGAATTCACACTATTCTACTTTAGGTGTTTAGTTAACGTTCAAATTACTTCCACAAGTAAAATACAGTATCTCAGGGTTAGTTAAAACTAATGCTCCCTATAAGTTTTACAGCAAGGAAAAGGTATTAATTTTATGTCCTCACCGGCTAGTTGAAAAGGGGTAGAAATTCCTATTCAATGGAGAAATCATATGATATTCAGTAAATATTTTGATGTGTGGTCAAGTCATCTATGCTTCAACCACGTCCCATCCAGGTGATCAACTCTGAGAAGAAATTACAGTTAAAAATATTATGAATTTGAAATTTATACAAACCAGAATTAATAGATTTATCTAGAGATTTTCCATTGAGGATGGCCCAGGGATGGGGTAGGAGATAAAAGTATAAACCAAATAATTCCCAGATACCTTACGGCCCCTAGGGAGTAAACCACCCAGAATAACATAATTGATATCAAGGTTATCAAATCGGGATACGAATCGTGAATCGGAAAACCCATTTTTAGAATCGTGAATCGTAAGATTCATGATCATTTGATAAAGATGACATAAATATATTTTTTTACATAAGAGACATCAAATAAAAATTTCTATTTCATAAATTCATAAAAATTATGAGTCATTATGCCCCACCATCAAAAGAACCACTAACAGCATATAAAAGTAAAATAGGGTGGAGAGAAACAAACTTCTAAAAAAAAGAGTTATAAAATTTACTGCATGGATTATATGGGTGAAACTTTGAAAGAAATAGAATAATAGACCTGATCGTACAGAAATAAGGTGGGAGCAAAGCAAAAAACCAACTCTCACACACAATAGGAAACTTGAAGTTTCGACAGGCATTGGCTGGATATAGATTGTACTGTAGTAGGAGGGATTTTTTACTGCAAAAATATCAATTTCTTTCAGGAAGAAGTAGGAATAAAAGGCTACTATTGTGGCAATTTCCCTCCCACATCGGAAGAGGCCCGCTTTATCTTGTATCACCGAAATAGCAGTCGTCACACAATTCTTGAGTGAAAGATTCCAATGGGGGAAAGATTCACTTTGGAAGCCAAATCTTTTCGCTCAATATCTGGATCGAATCGTGAGATACGACGTGCGATTCGGTGAGGAAAAGATTCATCGTAGGAGTCGAATCGTTTTCCTCAATATCTGAATCGAATCGTGAGATTCGAATCGTGAATCGTAAGATTCTGACTACCATGATTGATATACAGATGAAATAAAAAATCAGGAAAAAGCACATAATTCTCCTTAAAACGCTATTTTCGGCACATTTACATGATGAAATTATGAAGGTTCTGCCCTAAAAGAACATGCACAAGTTCAACAGCTCCAAATTCCAATTCGGAAGGAAAATCGTCTTCCGATCAACAATCGGAATCGGGCATACCTTTTAAGGAGGCAAGAATTCTGGTTTGGGGGATTTTAGAGGATGAGCTTTCGAGGACGGCGATCAATGTAATACCTTCTACACGCGATCAAGATTTACAGAGTTGTGTACGGCGCGATCACTAGCCGGCGAATTTTGTCCGCTCCCGTCGTAGTCTACCTCACAACTATATGAAGCCGTGCCGCTGAAAATGCTCTGCCGCCTCCGCGTCTTTTTTCGTGTCGATTGCGCGATATGCATCGTCACAGGCTTCTTTTCTTGGCTATGGCAGTGATATGACGCGGGAACGCACAGGGATCAACTCCTGCTCCCCGGCACGTGCATTTGCTTATTTGGAAACTTGGTTGCCAAATTCGGTAAATAAAACCATCTTAAAATAATAAAAGTTATATTAAAATTTAACAAAATTATTTTTAAATTCGTAAAATCATACAGAAATTTATAAATTATTTTTTTAGAAAAAATTTTTTGGAATTCCCAAACATACACTATGTATATCTCAAATTCGGCCTATTTTTTAATTTTATTTGAGATAAATTAATAAAATATAAAAAAATTAGCCAAGTAATTTTAAATAATATAATGAAGCTTCATCCCATTAAATTTGATGGTCATTTCAACAGGAGTTTGAAGGTAAAAATCTGAAGGTTCATTGTGTAATTTTCTTCATCAAAAGGTTCATTGTGTAATTTTCAAACTTAAAAAATGAAGGAAATTATATGCAAATGCAACTGAATTAAAGGGAGAGGAAATGTGCATTTTTATGCATACAAAATTCAATCCGTGTCTTTTTTGTTAATAGTTAGTTGTCTCTTATAGAATCAGACATGCTTTTAAAATTCGAGAAGATTTTAAATTAAGTCTGTTTAAAAATATGATGAAGAAGCGATTTTATATAAGTCGAGGTCAATAGATAAATATGATTACCTTATCTTACAAAATAATACTGTTAAACGTATTTTTGGAATCCTTAAAGTTATTGTCAAACGGAACCATTATCAATTTGGTGTAAGCATGTCTGTACATGTTAGAATGTTTAAAATGATTGAAAATGAAAATCCAATTTTATTTTATTTATTTGCTTGCAATATTCAATTCTTATTTCCTTTTTTCTTGCAAGACATATTTATATTTGTATGAATCCTCGTACGAACAGACCTCCTCTTTCCCTTTCTCTCCTTGCCTCAGCGTATTTATTTGTATGTTCGTTTATATATTTTTAAACTTATTTGACTCTCTATATTCTTAATACCAAATACTAAACACGTCCATAGCAAAATATATTCTACTGTTTCATTACATTTCCAATATGTTGCTATTCTCGGCCTTTTTCTATGATGCCAATTAGGATTAAACGTTGACTAACCCACTTGCTCATTTCTTTTGATGCAAGGGGTGTTTGACAAAGCTTCTGAACACATCAATCAACGTATTTTTTTGTTAAATGAGATAATCTCCTTCACACATTTACCTCGTAAATTGTAAAAGCATTTATCCACTGCTTTCTCAAATGAACTGGTACAACATTATTGATGCAAAAGAGTTAATTGTAAAAAGACACCACTCAACACTCACATGTGTATCACAAATGAGGCTATTCATTTTCATTTGAAGTTAGTGTGCATGTCTGTAAAATTTTTTCCCCAACGGTATATGTAAGTCAAGATAAAAAAATTTCGAAATTTGTAAAAAGTATCTCAAAATCCGTAAATTTTTCTCATAATCAGTAAACTCTTTTTTCCAACGGATTCCCAAACACAGTATCATTTTAAGCACAGTAATCAAGTGGATTAACAATAATACAAGTTGGAAATGATCAAGGAGTAAAATATAGTACTTGTTTGAGAACACCGTTTCCCAAACGGTGCCCGTAAGCCGAGACAAAACTATCTCGAAATCTGTAAAAATCATATCGAAATCCATAAAACCATCTTGAAATCCGTAAAATACCTCAAAATCTGTAAACCCATTTCTCCCAACCAACTTCCAAACACATATAAAATTACAAATTATTAACATTTTAAACTATGTATTAAAATAAAGTGCCCGCATGACCACAACGCAAATAGGTGAACCCAGAAAATGGACCACAATCATCAGTGATATAATCATATTTCCCGGACGACGAGGGGTGAAAATCTGCTTGAGCGACATAGATTCAATTGAGGGAGCCGGAGAGTGTGGAAGCTGGCTGCGCCTCTAGGTCCGGCGAAGTAGGCTACAGAGAGAGTGAGACAGAGAGAGAGAGAGACGTAGAGTCGGAGAGAGATGTCAGACCTAGACAGGCAAATAGAGCAGCTGAAGAAGTGTGAGCCCCTCAAGGAATCGGAAGTGAAGGCTCTTTGTCTCAAGGCCATGGAAATTCTCGTTGAGGAGAGCAACGTTCAGAGGGTCGACGCCCCCGTCACTGTGAGTAGTCGTTTCTGTCACTGGGGCCACTCCATTTTTGTTTATTGTGCCCTTGTTGTGATGTTTGTTCGATTTGCCTAAACCGAATGCTGTCTCGTTGGTTTCAACTTGGTTGTTTAGATTGATTTCTTAGGTGAGTTGGTCCTCTTTCCTTTGTTCTTCTGTGATTAGTGCTGAACCGAAGCAAGAAGTTACTTCTTGATGGATTTTTGTCTGTTGCTGCTATTAAATCTGGTCTTCCGACCTATAAATTTTTCCCTGCTAAATTAAATGCATGGTCAAAGAACTTCCTAGGTTGGGTGGTTCGCGTAGGATTAAAATGTTTCATCACATAAAGTAACGGCGTAAGGCGCTAATTTTTGGATAAAGTAAATTGGTTCCAGTAATCTTGACCCTTTAGAAGAACTAGGTTGCTTTTATGCTCTTTTTAAGTTAGTATTTAGTAGTGTTTATTTTATTTTTTTGCTAAGATTCTGCTTGTGATATTGTTGTAGGGGGACTAATTAATTGGTTGTTGTCTTCATGTTAACATAGATATGTGGCGATATCCATGGACAATTTTATGACATGAAGGAGCTATTCAAAGTAGGAGGTGACTGCCCCAAAACAAATTACTTATTTCTTGGGGATTTCGTTGATAGAGGATTTTACTCAGTCGAAACATTTCTACTTCTGCTGGCTCTGAAGGTGATAATCTTTAATTTTCTTAGCAACTTTTGTTTTCGTTAGACCCTCCACTCAGATGCGTGCTTTGTTATTATTTGGAGGCTATTATAACTCTCTGGAGTTTATCTCTGTGCCTTTAAGTTTGCATTAAATATATCTTGTCCTGTTTTGCAAGTTCAAAATATAGCAGTCAGTTTATTCTTCGAGCCCTCAAGGCTTGTACATAATAATTAGTGAACATCGTCTTCAAAATTTTTGTATGTGACGGGTGGATTTGTCTGGCAACACCTATTTTTCTATTATATGAATTAAAATCTGCTAGTCGTTGTGCTTGATGGTACAGGGTAGTGAAAGATTTAAATATCTGAGAGAAGTTTTGAGGGTGATTGTGATTTGGAGAATCAACTCGACTTATAGTTGGAAATCTTATTTTGAGATAACTGAAGTTTATTAGATAAAATGTTAGCTGCAATTATTGGAATTAATGCATCATTTGGTGTAGTTGAATTCTGTGTGGTGAAGTGGGACTGGGTTCCCCAATTTTGGTTGTTCAGCTTGTTAGAATGAAGCTTCCTTCAAAATGCCTAGAACTCATTTCCATCTTAGGCATGATGGAACTGGCTTGGGCTCCATTGAACTATCTTTTTAAGACAATTACATCACTCTCCTTTGCGTGGTCGCCGAGGCCTTGAAAAGTTTGAAGCAAACTGTGTGACAGCAAGGAGACAAGGCACTGCTTCCATTATGGCCATCGGTGTTGGAGTTCTCGGCAGCAGCAACCTGTGATTTCCCCTAAATGAAATTTCAACATCACCAGCGAAATCATCCGTGCTTTCAATAGATGTTTTTCAGGGTTAGGATCCCAGGGTTTGATGGTTCAATCTGTGCAGAAGGTTCAATCTTTACACCTGTGAGAGAAAATTTGGTTCAATTGTTAATACATTGTGTGGGCTTTTCGTCTTTCAGAAAACACCAAGACATCATTTCTGGCAACAATCTTAATGGGAGACGAAATCTGGTCCGGATTCTTGTAATCTTGTTCTGATTTCCTCTATGGTTTGAAATCGTTATTTGAAATTTGCTCTGATTTAGGCCAAAAAACAAATCTGCTTCTGATATTTTCCCATTCTAGTTTGAAATCTATCTTTGGTGGTTGATGTTCTTTATGGTTCAATTTCTAATTTTTTTATTTCTTGATTTCTAGAATGTTGCTCCTTGGGTCTGGTGGTCTCTGATGGTGATTTAGTTGGGCACTAGTTATGGCACTTGCAGTCCTTTTAATGGCTTTTTTGTTTGTTTAATGGATATTTAGTCACGTTTCAATTAAAAGTTATGTAAGACTTTCATAGACATGCTAAACATTCTTTTAAGCCTCATTTCCATTCCACTTCCACTTCCTTATAAAATATCTTCCAATACACCAAATGAGGCATAAGATTTTTGGTGGCAATGGTAGAGGAATTTGTCTAGGATTTTTTTTAATGGTATTAACCATAGAAGGAACCGCTTCCAGATTCTTTAAAACACTTGACTCTCATCTGTTAACTTATTATGCCGCAACTCTTGAATTTGACGATACTTGAACTGTGATGAAAGATAAAATGCAATGGACCATAATTAGGCCCCTGACATTATCACATATACAAATAGGCTCATCTCATTCATATTCATAACCATTCAGGCTCTTTATATAAAAAATTGGATTGGTGTCTTTTTAAGTCAAAGAGAGGAAACATTTATTCAACTAATTAGCGGAATTGGTTATCTTGTAAGAGTTCATTGATCTGGATCAATTCAATTTGTTTATTGTATCATGGGGCTTTCAGGAAGGATCATTAAACTCTGCCAGGCACCATCTGGGTTGGGGCTGCTTCATCGCCATATGATCTTATCATCATAGGCTATTGCTAATTCTGAGCTAAATGTAGTATCCAGCATAATTTTTTATTGGGCTTTATGCTGTCAAGTTCTGTTGGCAGTTGAACTAATAATTGCTTCTTTATAAATAATTTGCTAGTAATCACCATTCTCTTATCTTATTATGACTAATAAATGTCATACTATCAGGTGAGGTATCCAGATCGAATAACACTCATCAGGGGGAACCATGAGAGCCGTCAAATCACGCAGGTTTGTTTATTAATCGATGCGGAAGGAAATGAATATTCTCAATATATTATTAAATATTATAAAAATAAAGTGGGGCTTAAGTTTTTGTTTCTTCAGACAACTTATTGGATATTCATCTTGAGTCATGACAGGTGTATGGATTCTATGACGAGTGCCTTCGTAAATATGGATCAGTCAATGTTTGGAGATATTGCACTGATATATTTGACTATTTAAGGTTTGTTGATATATGATACGTATATGCTCATGGGAAAAATATAAATCTCTTAATATTTAAAGGATTTATAACTGTTTTTTAAAGCACTAGCATGACAATGACAGTGTATATGGATTTTAAATACCTACAATAGCATTATTTTTTTATGAAAAATAATTATCATTTACTTGTAAAATTTATAGTAACTTCACAATGCCCCGTTTGATACGTGGAACTGATTTTGATGGAATTGGAACTGGAAGTGGAAGTGAGATTAAAAGTATATTTGGTAGGCTGGAAGAAGTGGGGTATTATTTTAATTTAATATTTATATTTATAGTATGAAAATACTGATATACCCTCTACCAAAAAAAAACCTCCCCCCCCCAAATCCCTCCCCTTCGCCCACGCAAGCTAGAGAAAGCCAGAGAAAAAAATAGTTGTCGGAGATCGCGTTGTCGCCGGAGAAGCCACGCAAACCGTCAACGAAGAAGTCATGGAAGCCGATGAAGAAGAGAGAGCGTCGATGTCAACCACCCATACATCCATAGCCACCGTCGGCCACCAGCACAGGCATAAAAACGGAGGAGATCGAGAGACACTGAAGGATATCAAGAAACAGAGCTTGTGGCAGAGGGAATCGCAGATTGAAGACTGAGGTGGAGCTTGGAATCGCAGACTGAGATGGAGCTTCGAAGAGGAAGAGGGAGATCGTCGCCATCGAGTGCAGCAACAGAAAGCTGAGACAGAGGTCGCCGCCGTCTCAAGCCATTACAAGGTTGCCGCCGTCGCTTTCTCCACCGCCTCCACCGCTTGCAACGGAGAAGAAGATGAGGGTAAAATGGGCAATGGAGGAGGGAAACAGGGTTGGAACTCGGTTCCATGGGGTTGAGGATGGAACCGAGTTCCAGCCTTTTTCATGGAACTGGGCTCCATTGGGAACCTAGTTCCAATGCACCAAACGCACATGCACGTTGATTCCGGTTCCAATTCCAGTTCCCAGGCTTCAATTCCTGGGTACCAAACGGGGCGTAAGGTCATTAGTTTAAGGGCCAAGATATAGTGGTGACTATAGAGACAAATAGAGCATTTACAACATGGTGTGTCATAAATTGTTCAAGAGTATAGTTGACTATTAATTACATGTTATTATTAAGCAGGTAAGGATCTGTCTATTTTAACTAGTCAACCATGAAAAACTAAAGCTTTGACTGGATACACCTATGTTGCTTATAAGAGAACATTAAGTTGCTATATCTTCCACGAATGGCATATCAATATTAATAATGAGTCAATGCCCAACTGCAGCTTGTCAGCTTTAATTGAAAACAAGATTTTTAGTGTTCATGGTGGTCTATCTCCTGCCATCAATACATTGGACCAGGTTAGAATCTCTACTAATTGGCTCTACAATATTTTAAGATCTGCATAAAATACTAATTATATAATCCATATACAGATACGCATTATTGATCGGAAGCAAGAAGTACCTCATGATGGAGCCATGTGTGACCTCCTATGGTCTGATCCTGAAGATATTGTGGATGGATGGGGTCTAAGTCCCCGTGGTGCTGGTTTTTTGTTTGGTGGCACTGTTGTTTCTGCTTTTAACCATTCCAATAATATAGACTATATTTGCCGTGCTCATCAGTTGGTTATGGAAGGGTATAAATGGATGTTCAATAACCAGATAGTCACTGTATGGTCAGCTCCGAATTATTGCTATAGGTATATTGACAATTTAAATGTCTGCTCAGATCCTCGACATTCGCTAAACAAATGTTTTAGTGAATGTAGAGGATGCATTCAGAGAGAGATAGAGGGGGAAAAAATAGAGCGCTGGACCGCATGCCTAGTTATGAGATATGGGTCCTATGCACTACTATATTTTCTTGTGTCTCTCACTCCGTTAATGCCCTCTCTACATTCATTATGTGAATGAAGAGGATCCAAGGGCAATAATGTAGTTTCCTTGTGCACTTAAATTTTTGCTATGTAAAATCTTTTTTATTTGTTTCAGATGTGGTAATGTAGCTGCAATTCTGGAGTTGGATGAAAATCTAAATAAGCAGTTCCGTGTATTTGAAGCTGCTCCACAGGTTTGTAGACAAAATCTCTTTAATATTGATTATCTTCCTTAATGTAGTTCATAAGGTAAGTTATTGGTAATTAGACTTGGGTAAGATTCTTTAGGTGTTAGCTGTGGGATTCTCTTTTGAAAATACAACATGGACATTTTCCCCAAGTCTGCACTAGACTTTTTATTGTTTTAAAAAATACTCCTTCACAAGTCTTATGTTTGAGTGAACTTGAGAATAGCACTCAAGAATTGAGTAATTATTCCTCTCTGAGAATTTTGATTCTCTTGGATGGTATACTTCATCTTATAATGGAGAGTACATATTCTTTATTGCATGATGCCAGTACTTCTGATTATGATTTTTCCCCGCACGGAAATTTATTTGTATTTTGAAATGCCAAATTGATATTTTAACATGTTTGGTATTCAATGAAACACAGGAATCAAGAGGCGCGCCTGCCAAAAAGCCACCACCTGATTACTTCCTATGAAAGTGATTTTATTATTATGATCCAAAATGCTAAAGTTGATGACTAGAGACTCGCATGGAGGGGGTGATTTTGCCCAACAAGAATCATTAAAAGGAAAATGCCAGTTCCTGAGACAGTTCTTTTGTCCCCGGCAATGGTATGCGTATTCATGGGGTTGCTTTTCCTGTCTGCCTCTCCGCCATCCATCTTTTTTTTTAATTGTTGATGTGCATTAGTTATGATTTGCAATATAGGGCTGTTATCTTTGTTCACCTAAAAGTAGTGGGGGATGAAGGTTATAGGGTTACAATTCTGTTTGCATAGAGAAGGGAACTTTGATGTCGAGGAATTGATTGCTTCAGAGACAATGGTTCCAGCTTATTGCGGAAAAGCAATAGACAAGTTGAATATTGATTTCATAAAAAAAGTTTATAATGATTATTTTCACGTTATCTAGGTTTTTTTTTTCATGTGAATGTACTGTTGCTTAAATTCCACTTTTGTGGTGGTTGCTAAAAGGTTGCACCAGATTTCTACAGGTTCATGGAAACCAATGGAGTGTTTATTTCAATCACAAACTGTGATTTTTTGGGGGGAGAAATTGCCATTTGGGGCATAACCAGCGGGTCCAATAATCCAACAAATCAATAGGTTTCTTAGATGAAATTAGTGCCCGAGTAAAAAAACAGTTGGGATAATAATGACTTTTAATTAGAATGCATTTTGAAAAATGACTTTGTTCAAAATGCATTTTGGAAAATGAAAGCTTATTTAGAAAAAGGTTGTAAAAGTAATTTTTAGTGAAAAGCGAATTAAGAAAATGAATATAATTAATTATTACATATATATATATATGCATATATTTTTTATTTTACATTCAAATAAAATTAAGGGAAACAAAATGATAAAAAATAGTTAGAATGCCTCGGTTTTGATTTTGTATGTACCAAATTGCAACTTGGAATTTTCATATCCAGGCCGAGACTTAAACTGTTCATGTTGCAACCTTTATAATTACAAGTCACGACATGAAATGTATTATATGACCCGTTTGAGAATGTGATGGAGAATCATTTTTACGTAAGTTGATGTAAATATATGAAGGAGATTATCTTGTTTTTAAAAAAAATACTGTTGAACATGTTTTTGAACTTTCTAAAATTGTTGTCAAACTCATTGTCAGAATGAGCTTTTTTTTTTCTTCCTCTTTTAACTTCTTGAAGCACTTTTGACACAATAATTTTTATCAAAATGTATTACTAGACATTACTCATTGATCTAAAATACATTTTGGCGTCTCAAATGCATATTACCTCAAGCATTCCCAAACACTCCCTTGAACGCTAAATTATGTTCTAAATTTTAGACAGATGATTGTCGGGTTTATAGGCCAATGCATATAATAACACAAAACCCAGAAAAAAAAATCTTAATAGATAATTATATTGTCTATTGGACAAACTGTTTTATTATTTACTACTAATCCTTCATTTCCTTTACCTTTACATGAAAGTTAATTAACTTTTTAATATAAAAATTAACTAACTTTTTAAGATAGTAAAGAAAGTATTTACTTATTTGAAATGTTTGATTATATATAAGCTTATGAAGTAGATAATTTAATTTAGAGAAAAAAGATAAATAAAAATTTTAAAGTAATGTATTTGATTTTGTTAAACTCTCAAAAAAATTAAAACAGTTTTTATATTAATAATAAAAAACATTTATTTTATTTTTGGAAAATTACCATGAGATCGTAGAAAAATATTTAATTACCCAAAAGTTTAAAGATAAATGAGAAGTATGTAACAATAAGTTTTAATATATTCTTTACTTGTAATTCATATTTTTGAGAATAAATAAAGGTAAAGGTTTTAATAGAGAGCGGAAAGCGGTGAATAATTGCAAGAGTAAGAACATTGTGTTAGCACTACAGCTGCAAAACAACAATTTGTCAGCGGAAAACAATGATCCGAGTCGTGCATGAGAACACTATCTTAAAGAGTTATTCCGCCACAAGACAACAACTTCCCAGGATTAAACGGATCCTTCTCGTCGGAACAAGGTGTAGACAATGCCATTATGCGGTATAAAAATCAGAATATCACCAATTTTCAATTGTGTTGCCTCATTTTTGCTCATTTTTATGTGCATAAGACCCACCTTCTCTTAGCCCTTTTACTAAGCTATAATCACTTCTTGATATATATACATTCAAGCCCTCATTGACTTGAACAACGTGGGACTTGGATTTTCTCTTTTAACACACATTTTTCCAACACATTGTTCATCCTTCTTCACTTCCTAATAATCACAACAATGAAATTGCAAAGATTGTCCAGAAATTATTGCAACCTATGCTTTCTGAGCATCCCCCGCGGACTCTTCCTCCATCAAGGGATTATATGAATAAGGTATTTACATGCCAGATATGTCGTTGCACTGTCAATAAACTGGATACTGTGCTTGTTTGTGACGCATGTGAAGAAGGGTTTCACTTAAGAGTGTTTGAAACCATCCCCCTTCAGAAAAATTCCAAGAGGTGAGTGGCACTGCACTTGGTGCTTGATTTTAAGCTGTGAAAAGCCTTTGCCTCCAAAATGTGGTTGTGTCGTGAGGTTCTCAAAACAGTAAATCAAAACTGCCCTCTAACACAGATAAGAAATCCGGT